>JAJHPC010000014.1:3848091-3958091 GCA_024447665.1 Juncus inflexus | reverse complement strand
TATTTCTTCTCCTCCAGCAGGAGGTGGAGGAAGCCCCGGCAGACTGACACCTAATGTGGTTACAGGTATCTTTAACATCTCGGGTGCACCCGCATTAGTATTATTTGATTCAGGCGCCAGACACTCATTTGTGGCACGTGAGTTTGTTGATACTCAAAATTGGGACCATGACCCCTCAGAAATCAATTTGTCTATTTGTACACCCTTGGGAACCGCAGTTTCCATGGGTAAACAGTGTACGGGGAAGATAATTGTGATTGGCAAGCAAGAGTTTCCGGTAGACTTCATGGTGCTTGAGATGGGAGGTTTCAATGCCATCTTGGGAATCGATTGGCTCGCGCGTCACCGGATGACGATCCAATGTCGGGAGCAGCGGGTACATCTCGACCTAGAGGATGGGACGCGAATCAGCGTAAAAGGCCGAAACCTCGGCCAGGAATTGCCATTCATTTCGTCCTTAGCAGCGTATCATTTGATGGCTAATGAGTGCTTGGCGATCCTTGCAAGCGTGCAAGAGGATGTTGATGGCGGGTGCTTGGAGGATATTCCTATTGTACGCGAGTACGCAGAGGTATTTACCGAGTTGTCTGGGTTGCCCCCAGAGAGGGACGTGCAGTTTGGAGTTACGCTAGTACCTGGTACGGGACCGATATCTAAAACTCCATACCGTATGGCGCCAGCCGAACTGAAGGAGCTGAAGATCCAATTGCAGGAATTGTTGGACAAGGGGTTTATAAGACCGAGTGTATCGCCTTGGGGGGGCCCTGTTCTGTTTGTCAAGAAAAAGGACGGGACCTTGAGACTCTATGTCGACTATAGAGAGATAAACAAGGTGACAGTGAAGAACCGTTACCCGCTATCGCGCATTGATGATTTGTTTGAGCAGTTGAGAGGCGCGACGGTGTTTTCAAAAATCGATTTGCGTACGGGGTACCATCAGCTACGCGTGCGGACTGAAGACGTGCATAAGACATCATTTCGCAGCCGTTATGGTCATTATGAGTTCTTGGTAATGCCTTTCGGATTGACGAATGCACCGTCTGCCTTTATGGATTTGATGAATCGTGTGCTACGACCCTATCTGGATACCTTTGTAGTCGTTTTTATCGATGATATCTTGATCTATTCCCGGACCTGGGAGGAGCACGAGGAGCACTTATGAACCGTGCTTAACATTCTCTTGAAGCATCGACTGTATGCCAAATTCAAAAAAAAATGTGAGTTTTGGTTAAATGAGGTGGCATTTTTGGATCACGTGATTTCGAGCATCTTGGGTTTGGCAGGTTACTACCGCAAATTCGTAGAAGGATTTTCACGACTTGCACTTCCGTTGACTCAGTTGACGCAAAAGGGGGTGAAGTTTGAATGGACCGATGAACGCGAATGCAGTTTCAAGGAGTTAAAAGGCCAGCTAGTTTCGGTGCCCATTCTGACCTTGCCGACGGAGGGTCTTAAGTTTGAGGTGTTTTGTGACGCGTCGCGACATGGCTTGGGTTCTGTGCTTATGCAGGAGCGTAGGGTAATTGCTTATGCATCAAGACAGTTGAAAACCTACGAGAGGAACTACCCGACGCACGATCTGGAGTTAGCTGCAGTAGTATTTGCGTTAATAATCTGGAGGCACTACCTTTATGGAGAGAAGTGCAAGATTTTCACCGATCATAAGAGTCTCAAGTACATTTTCGATTAGCGCGAACTAAACATGAGGCAGCGTCGTTGGTTGGAGGTGTTGTGTGACTTCGACATGTCCATACAGTATCATCCGGGGAAAGCTAATGTCGTAGCAGATGCCTTGAGCCGCAAGAATCATGGGAATGCGGCCGCCTTGCTGACATGTCAGCCCCAGATTCTTATGGATTTGAGACGGCTGAATATATACGTGCAGGTGACGGGGTCATGAGTGTTTCTGGCTAGCCTGCTAGTTTAGCCTACCTTAATGGTGAGGATTCGCGCGGCGCAAGCCGAGGATCCTGGGACACGTCGGATTCAAAACCGAATGGCTATAGGCAAGGCCCCGCACTTTTTGGTAGACCCAGAGAGAACCTTGCGACTCGGAAAACGTGCATATGTGCCAGAAATGTTGCGACGCGAGATTATGGAGGAGGCCCATGAGTCAGGCTACTCGATCCATCTGGGAGAGACAAAGATACATCAGGATCTTCGCGTCTCCTATTGGTGGCCTGGAATGCGACGAGAGATAGGCGATTTCGTTTCGAGGTGTCTAGTTTGTCAACAAGTGATGGCGGAACGAAAGAAGCCGGCGGGACTTCTCCAGCCCTTGTCGCTGAATGAAGGGAAATTTGAGGGGATCACGATGGATTTCGTGACCGCTTTGCCGCGCACGCGACAAGGTAACAATGCAGTATGGGTTATAGTAGATCGGTTGACCAAGGTGGCAAATTTTATTCCGTTTAAATATGGGACGTCCGGGGAGGAGATGGCCCGGATTTATATGCGTACCATATTTCGGCGTCATGGAACGATGGTAGAGATCGTGTCCGATCGAGATACGCATTTTACCTCGAAATTTTGGAGAGGCTTTCAGGCGGGTATGGGTACGAAACTGACTTTTAGTACTGCTTACCACCCTCAGGTTGATGGGCAGTCTGAAAGGATGTTTCAGATGCTAGAGGATATGCTGAGAGCATGTGCGATCATAATGGGCGGATCTTGGGGAGAGCACCTACATCTGTGCGAGTTTGCATATAACAACAATTACCATGCGAGCATTGGAGTAGCACCTTTTGAGGCGCTCTATGGAAAGCGTTGTCGTACGCCATTATTTTGGGATCCCGTGGGGTCGGAGCAGCCACTGGGACCCGATTTGGTGCAGGAGAGTGCCGATCACCTTCGTGTGGTGAAGGAACGCCTAAAGACTGCCCAGGATAGGCAGAAAAAGTATGCAGATCCCTCTCGCCGACATTTAGAGTTTCAGCCTGGCGATCATGTATTGCTGAGAGTATCTCCGACACGGGGTGTTATGCGCTTCGGGGTTAAAGGCAAGTTGAGTCCGAGATACATTGGGCCGTTCGAGATTCTAGAGCGGATTGGACCATGTGCTTATCGCTTAGCCTTACCCCCGGTATTGGCTGGGGTGCATAATGTCTTCCATGTCTCGCAACTTCGGAAATATCTTCGTGGAGAGGGACACCGTTTCGAACCCAGTCTGAACTATGAAGAGGTCCCGGTCGCTGTACTAGATAACCGTGAGCAAGTGTTGCGTAGCAAGATCATGAAATACGTGAAAGTGTAATGGAGCAATCATTCTGAGCGAGAGGCTACCTGGGAGCGCGAGGAGGATATTCGGAAGAGGTATCCGAATCTTCTCCCACCTTTTCGTCTGCCCCCACCACAAGGTTGGCATTTCTTACGTTTAGAGGACTAAACGTCTATTAAGGAGGGAGTGATGTAAAGTCCAAAAAAAAAAAAAAAAAAAAAATTCCGTTCCGAACGGAATAGTCCGTTGGGAACGGAATATTCCGTTGGGAGACTGTCAGTTTTGGCTGAAAACTCGGTTTAGTCCGTTCCGAACGGAATAGATCCGTTCCGAACGGACTAGCCGATAAATATGGCTTCTCTCCCACCCAACTCATTATTTTGTGGCTCATTCCTCTCTCTCCCTTCCACTCTTTGCTTCTCCTTCAAGCTTCCACTCTTGAAACCGAAATTGGAGCTTGATTTTGCTAGTGAATCTCAAAGGAGCATTTTTCTCACGCTTGAGTTCAACTTAGGTGAGTGATTCTTCTTGATTTCGTGTCGATTTTCTTCTTGAGACGAAACTAGGTAAATCTAGTTTAAGCCGTGAATCAAAAGGTTTTAACCCAACAGCTTTGCTCTAATGGAATTGTATCCAAATTATCTAGATCTTGCAAACTTGGTTGAGTGAATTTTCAATTTCCCCTTTTTATTTCTTATTATGACGGGGTTAGGGTTTTACCCTATTAGGCCATTAATCATGATCTAACCTCATGTTTGGCTCTAATTAATAAATCCACCTTATAATGAGTCTTAACTCTCGATAATTTCTATTAAAGATATTATAATTAATTGTTCGGAATAAGACGGGGTCCTCCCGTCTATTCTTCTCGTATTTGTTCGGAATAGGACGGGGTCCTCAGAAATGTGCGAGTTCCTGAGCCCGGCTCATCTTGTTAGGAATAGCGGTTTTCTGAGCCATGCTTATCTTGTTAGAAAATGTGCAAGTTCCTGAGTCCGGCTCATCTTGTTAGGAATAGCGATTTTCTGAGCTATGCTCATCTTGTTAGAAAATGCGCGAGTTCCTGAGTCCGACTCATCTTGTTAGGAATAGCAATTTTCTGAGTCATGATCATCTTGTTAGAAAATGTGCGAGTTCCTGAGTCCTACTCATCTTGTTAGGAATAGTAATTTTCTGAGACTCTTATACTTATTCTGAACAGAGCGGGAAATGACCCTCCCGTCTATTCTTATCGTATTTGTTCGGAATAGGACGGGTTTGTCCCGTCTATTCGGCACTGATGTTGAAGGCTAGTCCTAACCCTCAACTTGTATTTATGTATAAACTAGTTATGTTACACACAATTATCTCTATAATTTGAAATAAAAGAAATCCTAGTTTGGAGCCTAGGAAGAAAAGAAGATTTTGGAGCTTTTGAGAAAGAAAATGTTTTATTTAAATTCATGTATTGGCATGTCGTGTTATAAAGTATATATATGGTAGTTTTTATGTCGTGTTATAAAGTATATATATATATATATATATATATATATATATATATATATATATATATATATATATATATATATATATATATATATATATATATATATATATATATATATATATATATATATGCATAATATACTCGGTAGATTTATTCTCATTTGAGTAATTCTTTGGGGATAGCCTACGAGACGCGGCTCGTCTTAATAAGCTAGCCCTAAAGCATTCCTCACTTAGTCGACTCTCGACTAACTATACTTGTTCATTTGGTGTTTTTGGTTTGGGGCTAGGTGGGGAGCGTGGAGCAGATGGAGAGCAGGAGTAGATTGGTGAGGTCGCGTAGTGGGATCACGGTTTTGCGTTTTGATTCAACCCCTTTTGTCCTGCTTTTAGGAGGTCATATTTTGGAGATTTAAATGTCTCATTAGACTGGTTAGGAAAGGGTTCTATTCATATTTAAGAAAGAGTTGTATTCATATTACACCATGAATCTTTAAGTTATATCATGTTATGTTATCTTTGTTATGATAATTGTTTAAGCCGTAACGTATCTACGGTACGTGGCGGGTTGTTGCACTCGTTTCGTTTTGGGTGTGACAATAATATAATATAATATTTATTCATTTTCTAAATAATAATATTTAAATTAATAATTATTATTTGTTAATTTTATTATTTATTATCCGAAATTACTATTTATGATATTCTTAATATTATTTGTATATTTTAATTATCATTTATTATTTCTAATTAATACTTATTATTTTTTAAATTATTATTTATTAATTTATTAATTATTATTTATGATTTTTAAATAATAATTATGATTTTTATTAATTTTTTAATTGGTATTTATTATTTTTAATTATATTTAATAATTTATATATTAATCATTTAATTTTTCAGCTATTATTTATTATTTTGAAAATTCTATTTATTATTTATTAATTAATTTTATTTTATTAATTTTAAAATTATTAGTTTTGTTGTTTTGAGTTATTTATATTTTAATTATTTCTTATTTGCTATTTATTATATTTTCATTATGCCTTATTATTTTTTAAATATTATTTATAATATAATATAGTATAATATAATATAATATAATATAATATAATATAATATAATTCCTAGAAGAAAACTTACCAAAAAGCTAAATTTTCATTCTTTTCTCCTTTCTATACAAAATTTTCTAAAAAATTCTAGGAATTGTTTCCATATCCTAGAAAATACGAATAAATTACTACCCATCCAAACACGCTCTAATAATTAAAAACAATTCTAGAAAATAATCTTTCTGTCCAAAAAAAAAGGAAGAAATAAAACATATATAATAAGTTGTAACCGCCCATGTATTGGCCCACTTAGGAGTATTTTCACATAGGCCCACTAGACCGTGGCATCTTACATAAATGACCTCCTCATTGGCAAGAATTTGGTATTAGTTATCTTGTGATTATGTTGTCATGGTTTAGTAGTTGTTACTAGAATTTTAAGTTCGTATTATGATATTAGCTTGGTATTAGGTACGAATGAGGAGGTTGATCTAATGTGTGGATTGCAGTTTTCCTTGTAAGAGTAATTTGCTTTTGTTGATTTGTCATTGAGAGTTCTCAAATTCATCATCTTTTTCTACATGAGCTTTGTTTATAATACTCCATTTTCTTTTTTTTAAATTAATGATAAATTTAATTAAGACCGTTAAAATTAGAAAGATATTTTTGATATATGTGGTATTAAATACATAGATTCAATCTTAAATTTATTTTCATTTTATTCTCGCTCTCAATTTTAATCAATGAAACAAGACATCAATTATATTATCTCTCCAATTCAAGTCAAAAAAACAACATGCCTTCCTGATTTAGTGGAAAAAAATCGAAATATATGCATTTTTATGTATTTGGCCCTCCAAATATTCCGAGAAATTTTTCGACCCCCGAAAATTTCAGTTAAGCTCCACCAAAGGTATAATATAATATAATATAAGACGATATAATATAATATAATATAATATAATATAATATAATATAATATAATATAATATAATATAATATAATATAATATAATATGATATAATATGATATGATATAATATAATATGATATAATATAATATAATATAATATAATATAATATAATATAATATAATATAATATAATATAATATAATATAATATGATATGATATGATATAATATAATATAATATGATATGATATAATATGATATGATATAATATGATATGATATAATATAGTATAGTATGATATAATATAATATGATATAATATAATATAATGTAGTATGGTATGGTATGATATAATATAATATAATATATTATGATATAATATAGTATAGTATAGTATAATATAATATAATATAATATAATATAATATAATATAATATAATATAATATAATATAATATAATATAATATAATATAATATAATATAATATAATATAATATAATATAATATAATATAGTATAATATAATATAATATAATATAATATAATATAATATAATATAATATAATATAATATAATATAATATAATATAATATAGTATAATATAATACAATACAATATAATATAATACAATATAATACAATCTAATATAATACAATGCAATATAATACAATACAATACAATATAATTGATGGTGTTATGCCTTAGGCCAAAGTGTTTGTAAGCTAGATGATGGATTGTAATAACAAACATAATATTTATTCTAAGATATTTCATATAATATGTGCGTATAGGTTATTTTAATATAATTAAAATAGACCATGAATATGCAATTCAACTTTATGTCATCAAAGTGCGTGACTTTGATAGTAGAACTATAAAGTGTTATGAATGCTATTCTAAATCGTCCCGGGTCATTTATAGGATATTTGTGGAGACAAATATACTTGCAGATACATATAAATATATATATTTATATACAAGCTATAAATGTACACCAGTATATTACTTGACTCATGATTATGTTTTACTGATCATGGATAAATAGTTATCATGTCATTAACATAGGTATATGTAAGAGACCATATACTTCACTGACCCGCCATAAGAATGCTACATGTTTTATGTCATTAGCGATTCTTGTAATATAAAGTATTTATAGTCCTTTGACCTGAGATTGTCTCGCTTCCCAACATGAGTAATTTTATACTTTAATATAATCTAACACTGCCTTTAACCGGGTGGTCATAACGGTTATGATTAGGTATACAATGAATCATGTAGAGGGATGAGTGCAATCAAGACGGGATTTGTTCCTCTTATAAATGAGAGAGATATGTTTAGGCCTCTTGATGAATTGAACTGAAGAAATGTATGGCCATACTCAAATGAATTAATAAGAGTTATTAATGTCATTTGTTCTTGTTCAGTTTAATTTGGGATCAAGAAATATTAATCGATTTATATAAGGATGGCATATTACATGCCTTATGATCGATATAGATATCGCGTGACAAAGGGACTAAATACGTGATTGTTGATTAGGTAAATCGGATCACCGATATTCACTTAAATTGGGTAGTCATGATGGCTTGCTAAAGTCCGCTCATGATTTATAGACTGTCAAGTCTATTGCCAACATTAAGTGAACCTACAGGGTCACACACAAAGAACAAACTGAAACGGGCGCAGAAAATCCTAGTGACTTATATGATGAGTTGCATAAGAATGTCACAAAATATATTGTCATCTTATGTGATAAGATGTGATATATATGTATATAAAGATTATGAGCACAAAAGATCATGTAATCTAGAAGAGTCTAGATGATGGCATATAGATAATGATGAGTGATATCATACACATATTTTAGTGTGAAGAGACATGACTCTTCACCTCTATATAAGGACACAGAGGGCTCCAAATTCACAACACAACACATCATTCTCTCTCTCATTATTTCTCATTCTCTTTTGTGAGACAAAAGAGAGAAAATATACTTTTTAATTTGTATGACAAAATTACGAAAGGGTGTTTTCCTTTTGTATGACAAAAATGAAAGAGTGTCATTATATGAGAGGAATTATATACATCTTTTGTGAGATAAAATAAGAAGACTTTTCTTATGCAAGAGGAGAACAAGCTACTAGCATATATATTGTTCTTCTTCCCGTTTTAAGAAGTTTGTTCGTGTGGACACCTGTAGAGGCGTTCGTACTTTCGGCGCTTGTGATCTATTCGGCCTAAGAAGATAAGAACGGTTTGTTGAGAGTTTTGGTGGAGACCAATTGTGTGTGCGGTAGATGACTTCCGCACGATCCGAGCTAGACGGCCTAGACGGATGTAAAATCGGTTAGGACGGTAACCGGTTTAGCGACGCATAGACAACACACATGGTTTGAGCGTCACGGATTAAACGTAATCCGAAAGGTATCTTTAAGATTTATTTCTTTGATTTAACCGATACGCACGGTGGTTTTGGACGAAATTTTTATTTTCCGTTGCGTTATGCACGTCTGAAACCCAACAATAATACAATACAATACAATATAATACAATACAATATAATATAATACAATATAATTCAATATAATATAATACAATACAATATAATACAAAATAATATAACATAGTGCAATATAATATAATATAATATAATAAATATAATATAATATAATATAATATAATATAATATAATATAATATAATATAATATAATATAATATAATATAATATAATATAATATAATATAATATAATATATAATATAATATAATATAATATAATATAATATAATATAATATAATATAATATAATATAATATAATATAATATAATATAATATAATATAATATAATATAATATAATATAATATAATGTAGTATAATATAATATGATATAGTACGATATAATATAGTATAATGTAAAATAGTATAATATGATATAACGTATCATGTAAATAATATAGTGTAATATACTAATATTGTATAATGTAATATAATATAGTATAATATAATATATTAAAATATAGTATGATGTAGTATAGTATAGTGCAATATAGTATAATATAATATAGTATAGTATAATATAATATAATATAGTATGTGTAGTATAATATAACATAGTATAATATAGTATAATGTAGTATAATATAATATGATAAAATATAGTATAATATAATATAATATAATATAATATAATATAATATAATATAATATAATATAATATAATATAATATAATATAATATAATATAATATAATATAATATAATATAATATAATATAATATAATATAATATAATATAATGTAATATAATATAATAAAATATAATATAATATAATATAATATAATATAATATAATATAATATAATATAATATAATATAATATAATATAATATAATATAATATAATATAATATAATATAATATAATACAATATAATATAATATAATACAATACAATACAATATAATACAATACAATACAATATAATATAATACAATACAATACAATATAATACAATACAATACAATATAATATAATACAATACAATACAATATAATACAATACAATACAATACAATATAATATAATAAAATACAATAATACAATACAATACAATATAATACAATACAATATAATATAATACAATATAATATAATACAATACAATACAATATAATATAATATAATACAATATAATATAATATAATATAATATAATATAATATAATATAATATAATATAATATAATATAATATAATATAATATAATATAATATAATATAATATAATATAATATAATATAATCTAATATAATATAATATAATATAATATAATATAATATAATATAATATAATATAATATAATATAATATAAAATAATATAATATAATATAATATAATATAATATAATATAATATAATATAATATAATATAATAATATAATATAATATAATATAATACAATACAATACAATACAATACAATACAATACAATAATATAATATAATATAATATAATAATATAATATAATATAATATAATACAATACAATATAATATAATATAATATAATATAATATAATATAATATAATATAATATAATATAATATAATATAATATAATATAATATAATATAATATAATATAATATAATATAATATAATATAATATAATATAATATAATATAATATAACATAATACAACATAACATAACATAACATAACATAACATAACATAATATAATATAATATAATATAATATAATATAATATAATATAATATAATATAATATAATATAATATAATATAATATAATATAATATAATATAATATAATATAATATAATATAATATAAATATAATCTAATAAGAAAAAAAATATAGTATAATATAATATGATATAGTATGATATAATATAGTATAATGTAAAATAGTATAATATGATATAGCGTAGTATAATGTAAATAATAGAGTGTAATATACTAATATTGTATAATATAATATAATATAGTATAATATAATATATTAAAATAGTATAATATAGTATAGTATAGTGCAATATAGTATAATATAATATAGTATAATGTAGTGTAATATAACATAGTATAATATAGTATAATGTAGTATAATATATTATGATAAAATATAGTATAGTTTAATATAATATAATATAATATAATATAATATAATATAATATAATATAATATAATATAATATAATATAATATAATATAATATAATATAACATAACATAACATAACATAACATAACATAACATAATATAAGATAATATAATATAATATAATATAATATAATATGATATGATATGATATGATATGATATGATATGATATGATATGATATAATATAATATAATATAATATAATATAATATAATATAATATAATATAATATAATATAATATAATATAATATAATATAATATAATATAATATAATATAATATAATAAGAAAAAATATTGTATAATATAATATGATATAGTACGATATAATATAGAATAATGTAAAATAGTATAATATGATATAACGTAGTATAATGTAAATAATATAGTGTAATATACTAATATTGTATAATGTAATATAATATAGTATAATATAATATATTAAAATATAGTATGATATAGCCTACTATAATGTAATATAATATAGTATGATGTAGTAATGTAAAATAGTATAATGTAGTATAATATAATATAGTACAATGTAATATAATACAGTTTAATATAATAAAGTATGATTATAATATAGTATAATATAATATATTATAATACAATATAGTGTAATATATTATAGTATGATGTAATATTGTATAATGTAATATAATATAGTGTGATGTAATCTAATGTACGATAGCAACATGTATAGTATCGTGCAACATAGTATGATGTACTATAATATAATATAGTATATTGTAAAGTAATTTAATATAGTATAAATATAAAGTAATATAATATAGTATAATATAGTATAATGTAATATAATATAGTACAATATAGTATAATGTAATATAGTATGATATGATATAGTATAGTATGATATAATATAGTAGAATGTAATATAATATAGTACAATATAGTATAATGTAAAATAGTAAAATATGATAGTATAATTTCGTATTATGTAATATAATATAGTATGATATAATATAATGAAATATAGTATAATATAGTACTATGTAATATAATTTAGTATTATGTAATATAATATAGTATGATATAATATAATTAAATATAGTATAATATGATATAATATAGTATAATGTAATAAAATATAGTATAATGTAATATAGTAAAATATGATATAATATAATAAAGTATAATGTGATATAATATAGTATGATGTAGTATAGTATAGTGCAATATAGTATGATATAATATAGTATAGTGTAGTACAATATAACATAGTATAATATAGTATAATGTAGTATGATATAATATGATAAAATATTGTATAATATAATATAATAATATAATATAATATAATATAATATAATATAATATAATATAATATAATATAATATAATATAATATAATATAATATAATATAATATAATGTTGTGTCATACTATATTAATTATTGTCATGCTTAAAAAAGAAGAAACAAATCCATGCCAAATATTTTATTTCTTGCTATAGATAAATACAATCTTCTAAAATAACAATCAATTATGTAGACAAGTAAAAAGAAGAAGTAAATCGATTCCAAAAAAGTTTTTTTCTTTTTTCCCCCGTTTAGTTTATTTTATGGTTTCAAGTACTTGGAGATGAAGAGTCACGTGGGAATTAGAAAAAAAAAGAAGGAAAATAATTAGATACTAAATTATGATTTTTCCTTTTTTTCTTTTGTTTTATATAGAAAAAAGTCTACAATACTCCACTTTCAAGCTAATCTGGACTGTTCATCGAAATAATATTTTCAATGCGAAATACTGTAGACAACCTCTTGCTACATATTGATGTTAAATTTTTAGCATTTTTATTTTTATTTTTATTTTCATCATGAAAATTGTTTACTGTTATTAAAAATAGAGAAAAAAATTAAAATCAAAATAAAGGTTTGATTTCAGAAGAGGAACTATTCAGGATTAAAATATTATCTTCCAATCGGGTCATAAGTATCCTGTTTTGATTCAGAAAAAAAGAGGAGAATTTAAGTATGCTTTAGTTTGAAATATTTTCTTGAATCACAATTATCCATATCATTGTACCGTGCTAAATTTTTTTAAGGTATTAAAGAATATAAAAACTATTTCGTAACGACTTTCATATTACTTAGCTATAATATACCAAAAAAAAGGAGAAGTTTGGATAAATACTCTCCATAATACTTCCTTCAATTACAGAATTACAAGATAATTAAATAGGCTAACACATTTCTTTCTACTACATATACAATGTTAACATACATACTTTCTCCATTATATATCAAGAAGATTGATAATCATGAGCAAGGCCAAGGCGGTCGAGGTGGTGGTGTGTGTCAGCTGGATGATCGTCCAGTTTCTGGCGATCAGGCTGAACCCAACGTCCGTCTGGGGCACGGATCATGCCCTTGTTCTCGTCCTGGCGCCAGAACGGCGGCACCATGTGATGGGTCTTAAGAAAGTCGGCCGCCTTGTTTATCAATGCTGGGTCCCTCCCGCTTGCCAGTACAAAGCGCTTCCCTTTGCCGTGATATCTGTTAATGATATTATATTGTATTATATTATAATTATAATAGTTAATCATGTGGAATCATACATCTCTGTATAAATAAATAAAAATAAAATATATTAGTAGCTAGAGTCTTAATTGGAAAAGTATATATATCCTCCGTTTACCAGCACACCCCCCCCCCCCCACTGATAAACGGACCTCATATATATTCAAAATAAGCGGACTGGGGGCCTGTTAGGAGATGTGTATATAAACCGGTCTTGATTCTTGAATATTTAAACAGCACACTAGAGAGATGTGAAGTTTTATATTGTATTGATTTGCGTGGACAGAATCAGATGACCGTGTTGTCTGTGCCTGCCTGCTGTCTTTAATTTAATATAATGCTTAGTTGAACTGCAATCACACTAAACTAATGCTGCCTCAATAATCACGTTGGCCAACGGTCATTTGAACTTTGACCGAATAATATGCAGTTATTTTGAATTTGTTTGACAAAATTTGATAGCTACAATCAGATTGTATTCATAGTAAGTTATTTTAACAATATAAACAAATCCATTCTTTATATTACAGATAATGGGATTGAATTACTCAGGTTTTGCATTCATAAATATAAAATCTTTTTAATTAAATCAATAAATATTAAATCTTTTGGGTATATTTTTTTGAAATAAATCGAAGTTTGGAAAATGTATTGGTACACAAAGTAAATGCATGTCAAGTTGATCTAATTGATATTAAGGTGGTCCATATTACAACTTGAGAATGAAATTATGTAGGTAGGATGAGATGTCTTCTATTCTAGTGTATCACAATTATCATGATATTATTTTCAATGAATAAAATTAAGTCTACCTGACTAAATAATTATAAAAGCATTTCTAATTGTTCGAATCCAATTTATGTCGATAATACATTATATTAATATTAGATAATTCTATAAATATAAAATAGTCAAAATGATAACAATCTACTGATCTAACCAGAATATTAGATCAAATATGTACAGTGGATACGATTTTCTGAAATCCTTTCTCTCTTACTGATTTTGACGGAATGAGATAAATCAACCCTTGCGTATTATGTTTTTCCTGTTTGCTAATTATGTATGAAAATGACACTTGTCTGTATGGATGATAACTATGTTATATAGTCACTGAATAGTTATATTAATAAAATATTGTAAAATCAAATGTATGTTCAAATTTAACCAAAAAATGGGATTTTCAAGATAAAAAAGAAAGACTTTAAAAATTTAATAAAAGTCATACCCGTCAAGAAGATGGAGATGCGCCTCAAGATTGTGAAAGTTTGCCGGATCATTTGTCTCCTTGAGGAAAGGGGATCGTTTGTGATCTAATGCCAATTCAACCCCTACATGGCTGTAACTCCATGGAAGCACCTCAGCCCACTTTCGTAATAATTGGTGCAATTTCACGCTCTCATTTAGAAACATACCGGGCACCTTCAAATAAATTTTCAAATGTCAACATAATGGCATGGTCATAATGATAATCACACTCCTTTTTTCAATTTTGTTTTAACTCTATCTAGGACTCATACATTTCTCAACTATTCTCAGAAAATAATCCATAACTTGCACTACGGGTTGAACTTAAAATCTCTCTCAAAATTTGAGTACTACATGACGGCTTGCTAACAGATTTTGACAAGCAAGATCGCAAGCTTGAATATTGTTGTGTTGGAGATATTCAGAAAAATATAAATTGCGGAAAAACATCTAATGAAAGAATGTTGATACCTTGGGGACCACATCATGCACGTTAAAGATCCTGATCGCCTTAATTCCGAGGTGATCGAACCGTTCCTTGAATCGTCCGTTGCCTACCCTCGGGCCCGCAAATGATATTACAGAAACCCATGCTTTTTTGCCATCCTTCATTTCAGTTATTCCTGTCTCTGCAATATCATATGCGCTCAATTTTGCTAGTGCGCTGCCTAGGCTGTGCCCTGTCACGGTGATGCTAATTTCCTCGCCCTTCTGTTCGCCGTATAATTCGACCAACTTTCTCACCTCAGTCAACACCTATAAAAATGATTTTTAAATTATTACTCTGATGCCATATTGTCCGTTCGTGTTACACATACTTGTCTTGTGTAACTACTTGGTCTAACTCTTAATAGAAAATATTAAATAAAAGTTGCAATGCTTGTAATAGGTAGTCACCATAGTTGCATGATCAATTCAAATATGATGGTACCTGCTCTCGAGCGGAGTACTTGCAGAACCGGCAATTCGGATCTTTATCAGTGTACAAATCCATAAACCCGGACTCTATTTTAACAGTCGGGTCAGGACATGGAATCCCCTCCTCAGATACCGGCCTCAAATAATCCATCAAATCCGCAATCCACTCGAGTCGAGTCACTGTTCCTCTCCAAGCAATAACTATATCTCTCCGACCGAGCTGAACTGTTTCAGCATCATTTGAAACCGCAATATACCCGATCCAATTCGCTCTTTGGCTCCATACTTGCTCATCAGACACGGACTGCCTAAAAAATTTTGGAATTTTGAAATTGGATGTGGCATAGAGATACCGTGTCACCTCATACCCGTTTGAAGCCATACCGAGGCGTTCGAAGAAATGACGCCTATAATACTTACAACTACCACAATATCGTGAAAATGGGTCGTAGTCAAATGCGTCATAACATGCTTGAGCGAATTCTCCATAGCGTATCAGTTCGAATCTTAGTAACGGGTCTATTGGATCAAGTAACCCGGCCCAGTTATCATGGCCGTGGATCTCGCGCCACCTGCCAGCAACAAGCTGATCAATGGGTTTGTTGAACTCTTCCTCCTCCTCTTCTTGTTCCTCTTCTTCTTGGAGATTGTTCACAATGGAGGAGAGAGAAGAAGAGTTGTTGTTGGTGGAATGGAGTTCTCTGTGGAGAAGAGTTGGGTTTGAGCAGAGATGAGTTCTGAGGAGAGGCCGGAAGATATGAGGTGGTTTAGAGAGAGAAGATTTGGCGGGAGGAAAGAGAGATAAGGAAGAGGAGATAGGAGATTTGATGGGGTGCGGAAGCGCCATTGGAGATCTGGAAACTTGTAGAGAGAGAAGGAAGAAGGTAGGTTGATGATGATTGTGTACTGTTGCTTGAAGACTTACTCTTTTTTGCTTGTAAGCCCGTAGGCAGCTTTAAGATTATTCAATAAATAATGGCAGTTCAGAAATAAATACAAGATTAATATGGTAATCAATGCATTGGAGTCGATCGCATCATTTTGTCAGGAAAAAAATAATCAAGTTGAATGTATTTTGTGTTTCTTTCAATAATGTTTGTTGGGTGCAGATGAAGCATGTGCATGATTCCAATAATGCAGTCCTAAGTCATGCAGGCCTAAGTCTTTCTAAAATATCTGGTATTTCCATTTGTCATTCTAGGGGAATTGATATTGCCAAGCTATAATTTGAGCTAGACAGGTAACCTCAATATTTTTTTTCCTATTTTATCCTTTATAATTAATGCATCAACACAATTATGAATTAATACATAAATTAAAACGGGATCTTTCTTTTAAAAACTCATTCCATTTTGGGTCAATTAGTTTATATTTTTTTCTATATACAAAAAATATTTTTTCCTAAACAATAATTATTGTGTCCATATTTTTTTGTTTTAAATTCCTCCTATATTAATATTTTAAATTCTCCACATTTTAAGAATTTGTTCAATAAAAAAAAAATAATATGGCAAATGAAAAATTAAGTAAAAACATATGACATGTATAGACAAATAATAATAATAATAATAATAATAATAATAATAATAATAATAATAATAATAATAATAATAATAATAATAATAATAATAATAATTCAAAGAAGTGATATCGCTATCTCTGTCTAGTTGAGATGATCTCATAAACTTTTAATAACGATATAATAATTTCCATTTTAAATAATAAAAATTCTTATTACATAACAATCAAATTAAAATTAAAATAGTTTATTTTTAAATGATTAAGTTTAAAAAAATATAAATTGAAATAATTAACGAACAATATTAAACTGTGAATAAGTGAAATATATTTAAATCGAAGGTGCATCATACTAACATAGTTGGAAAGATCTTACCAAAAATAAAGAAATGTTTCTTAATTATTAGGGGTAATTGTGTCATTTATCAAATATTTGCCTGTATGAATCAAATGAGTGCCTGCCAATATCATTTCCCCATTTTAGAGTTCGTAGTTATAACTTGACAACTTGTGTAGAAAGAATTCGGAAATGTTTTTTAAGAAAAATAATTATAAGAACAGAAAGCCAAATGAGCTAATTAAAAGACGACCGAAAGCTGGTCATACTTCCATATCGAGCAGAGCCTTCTAAACTATCAATAAACTAAACATGAGATTCATGCACACAATCATGCGGTTTCTGTCAATTTGATACCCCACAGAATCACACAACTCACTCATTTCCAAACAGAACTCATATTCAAATGGTTATCTCGGATTAAAAGGCACTACCTCAAAATGTAACATGCCCAACTGGTCCAGTTTTTTCTAGGGGAAAATCTGGTCTAGTTAAATCTAGTCACCGTGTTGCGCAAGTATAACAAGAAATTCAAAACAGAAAAGAAACAGAAACAAATAGAAAAGCCAAATGATACACAATGCACTAGCTAGATGCAATTATCATGCTACTCCACAAAAGAAAAGAGACAAAACAAGATCTACATTTTCCACATACACGTAACACTGCCAAAATTTTCATACTAACAAAAATCCAACAAAATATACACCAAGTTTCCTCCAATATCTCAATACCACTTCAAAGAAACAGCCACTTCAAGAATCTTCTCAACCTGGCCAATGATCCGCTGCTTCTCCTGCTGTTTAAACCGAGCTGCAACCGACTCAGGGTCAAATCCTGACCCTTGATTTGACTTATTAATCTCATCTTGCTCAGATCGAATCTCTTTCAAAAGAGAATCCACTTCTCTTATGAAATCCACCCTCAAAAGAATCTTATCGTCCTCTGCCGGCATCTCTATCCTACCCTCACTCTACAATCCACAATTGCAAAATAGTACAATTCATAATCATTCCAAGGGCACTATAGCGATTGTCATTAAGGGCCTGTTTCGTTTGGTGTATTTCAATATACATGAATTATCAATACATGCATTCTAAAGACCCATGTATTTGATGATTCATCTTACATGTTTGATTTGTTGGTGCACTGTAAAGTCATGTATTTCTCATATTATTGTTTGTTTTTTTTATCAAAAAACATAAATTTATGTTTCGTGGTTAATTGATTAGTTTCATTTATGATAATTATAATCAATTCAATATCGAAATAATTTATATATTTAAATTTATGTATATACTAATTAGTGAATCCATGCATTTCGTAACACAACACTTTTGAGTCTATTGCAAAATACATGAATTCGCACCCCCAAATCCAGGACCTCACAGAATCAAACAACGGATTTTGTTTCAAATCCCATATTCATCCACCCAAATACACCAACTCAAACATGCTCATTAAGAGAAGTTGAGAAAACATACATTTTCAAAATCAACCCCAGGCGGGACAATAATACTGAACGCGTCCTCGCGCGGAAAAGTCTCCAGCATTAATTAGTGAGTCCATGTATTTCGTACTACAATTTTTTTATTGTATTGCAAAATACATGAATTTGAACCCCCAAATCCAGGATTTCACAAAATCAAACCACAGATTTTGTATCAAATCCTGTATTTACAAATACAATCCACCCAAACATACACCAAATTAAACACGCTCATTAAGAGAAGTTACGAAAACGTACATTTTCAAAATCAACCCCGGGCGGGACGATAATACTGAACGGGTCCTCGCGCGGAAAAGTCTCCAGCATTATCTTTCTGCATTCTTTGATCCAACGGCTGTCGTCGAATCCATCATGCAGGTTCAGAAGCTCGTTCAACAGTCGCATTGAGGGTGTGGATTCTCTCTTCAATATCTCGGTCTGGGGTTTGTTATGAGTTTGAAATTTTCAAGGTTATAAAAAAATTTCAAAATTGAAAATTGATGGTAATGTGATTATTAGTGGGAGTGAATCGGACTTACTTCTATTCGTCTGTATAATAAGTCGAGACTTCTAATGACGTCTGTCTCTTCCTGAATTGTAAATGTAGTGATATTTTATTGAATTAATAAGGGTGAAAATTGAAAATGGGGAATTTGTGAAAAAGCGAGTGTATTATGCCTAAAGTGCAAAAAAAACCGCCATTATTGGAAATTGCGAAAGAACATCTATTCTTCAATGATTCAAAAACAGTGCCTACGATTAA
Organism: Juncus inflexus; assembly: GCA_024447665.1. Lineage (NCBI taxonomy): Eukaryota > Viridiplantae > Streptophyta > Magnoliopsida > Poales > Juncaceae > Juncus > Juncus inflexus. The sequence goes on along the minus strand of JAJHPC010000014.1, from coordinate 3,937,949 downwards.
ATGTAAATCTCCATCAATAGTGCTAGGTTAAAAAGTATAATCTTATAAATTAATTCATCTAATCTCATATATTGATACATATAATAATATATACTAATAAAATCCGGTAGTTATGAAATAATAATTAATATAATTGATGTTTCTAAAACATTAATCTAATAGAAATGGAAAGATTCAAATATTTAATAGGATCACAAGATGCATTTAGTTGTTTATTCCAACAATTTCAGTCAAAACTTAACAGTTGGGTCTATTTTATATATATATATATATTTTTAAAAGAAGACTTGTTTTGCAACTACCAATAGTGTAGGGGTTTTTTTTACAATTCAGGCATAATTTAGGGTTTTTTTGCAAATTTCCAATTAAACGATAAAATAAAGGTTGAACACTACATCGCGTCTAGCAACATCGAGCCGGTTCCAAATAACCAATAGCACCAATTCAGTCAATTCCCCTCTCTCTGCGGCCTCCTCAATACTCTTTTCAAAAAATAAAAATAAAAACAAGTAAGATTCACAGTATAAAATCTAAGATTATATAAGATGGAATTCGATAAATTATGGTAATACTTGATTTAAAGCAAGGCAAACAAAAAAAGGGATTTTTTTTCAAAATTTACGATAATTACACTGGTTCTACTTATTTTCTATTAAGCTTCCAAGCAAAATAATAGAGGCTCTTTGAGGAAAAATTCAACTTTCGTGCCTCAAGTGAAACTTGAAACTTCACTTAGAAAAATGTTTCCAAGATTAAAATCACTATGAAATACAAACTATTAGAAACACAACTTAGCAAAGATATTAGAACTAAATACATGATTCAGCTCATCTCCATTTCATGATTTAACTGGAGATGTCCCTCCCACTTGGCTCCATCCAGTTCAGATCAGACAGCTCACAAACAAGGCGTGATAATGGCCTTTGGATTTGAATTAGACGGCCAGAGATGAGGTAGATATCAATCGGATTGAGAAACTAGGGTTTGGGTAAAACTTAGGGTTTAGGTTGCGGCGCAAGAATCAATTCTAGGTTTTGAATTTGATCTACAGTCATTCTGATACTGCCACGTCAGCAAGGGATGAGAGAATGGATGGTATGGATTTATGAGAATTAAGTCATTAATATCTATATATACCCTCTAAATCTTCCCCATTTACCAACCCACCCACTCACCCACAAAAAACACACAAAATTGCGGCAATTTTTTTCTAAATTAGGGTTAAAACAAAGGAACCGCTTTTACCAAACAAGCTCGTAAGAATAGCAAATTCATCATGGACTTTGGAATTTTCTTTTGAAACCACCTTTCGGTTGGTATTGGCCACTGTTTCAGAAGTTGGAAATGCATATAATTTCCGAATTGAGATGTGTGTTTTAGCACATTTTAGGGGAATAAATGTTGTGTTACTTGTACGGTACGGATTGTTTTTGTCGAATGTAACATGCATTTTCCTTTGGATATTTGATCACCTCCTGGAAAAATCAATTAATGGAGTGCATCATTAATGGTCCTGATTGAGCTTGGAAATCTTTTTAGTTTTTTGATAATTAATGCTGTAATTATTGATTAAGGAAAAGGAGGAAGTTCATAACTTATCATTTTCATGTTTTGTGAATTTGAATGTATAATTTACCAATGTATCATTTTTTTTAACCATTTCTAATTTCGTATAACGTGATCTCATAAGTCATAATGTAAAAACGGAAAGAGAAAAACCTATAATTATAACTAAAAGAAAGAAGCAAATTTTTTTACCTAGTTCTTTTAATTTCCATTTGATTTTTCTTATTTGATCAACATATGGTAGGTTATTACTACGCTTTACTTCATTCAGCTCGTCTACAATTCATTTGGAAACTGGAGACATCCCTTCCACCTTTATCCAACCGATTCAAGTCAGAGAGCTCTCCATGAATTGAATATTCAAATAAAGTACAATCTGAGTCATAAATGACCATATATAAATATCTAGGGTTAGGGGTAAATCTCAAGTATCAGGTTGCGGCAGAAGAATCAAAAATTAGGGTTTGATGTAGAGCTACAACGAGTATGATGCTGCCACGTCAGCAAGAGAGTGAGGGGATGGACGGTACGGATTTGCCAGAGCTAAGTCATTAATATATATATTGTACCATATTTTTATTGCGTAAAAAGCATTGGTTGTTGGAAGGTTTTTCACAGAACTATTTACCTTTCTGGATTTACCTATTTCTGTTTGATTTTTCATTTTTATTTGGCTTTTTAGTCAAATTTGAAATTTATTTTCATAGGTGTATTTGGTACTACACTTCTTTCTCTACATATAAAATTGTAAAATTATGTATGTACAATTGTGAATGAAATATTTCTATATTGCAGAAAAAGAGTGGACAGAACCAGTCATAATCAATATTCAATTTTCATATTTTTTCTAAAAAAGGATTTAAACCACTTTCTTTTCTAATAATTACTTCTGTAAAATCCAAAATGTCAACATTATGTAGGTACTTCCACATTCAAAATTATTCAAACCAATGAGAGAAATTAATCAAATTACAAACTTTGAATTATTACCTCTTCAATAAGTTCGCCAGCACCGATTAAATCAGAAACCAGAATCCTCGCTTTTCTTACTTGATCATCAGGATACCCTTTTAATCTCATTCCAATTTCTCTATATTCATTCGTCTTTCTCTCTTCTTCTTCCTCTACCTTTCTCTTATATGCCTGCCACTCCTTTGTTTTCTCTCTCTGTTTCGCTTGCCACTCCTACAATAAGACTGTAATAAGAACTTCATTTTTTAACCAATTGAGAAATTAAATTGTAATTTGATTGTACATCGTCATAGAATTCCTTAGGAAGTGAATTTGATTCGTCATCCTGAGCAACTGGATTATCGTTTGAAAATGCACCTGTTTGAATATAAGCCAAGTGAGTCAGTAAACGAGAAACGATTTTAATTGAGATTTTCCTTTTTACTTTGTTTTCCTTTTAAACAAGTTTCGTGTTGAACTGCATATTGATACAAAATTGAGGTGTAATTGAGTCATAATTGAGCCATAAACATCAAGCTCCAGTCAAAAAGAAAGAACGAGTGAGAGAGAAGTAAACTGACCTGCTTTCCAATGCGATTGAAACGAGAAATGGAGCCTTGAATTGACACAGAAAGTGCGGAAAGGAAGAACAGCAGGAATTGATTGACAGATGGAGGAGAAAGAAGCCATTTCTCCAGAGAGAAGGATGAGGGTTTTGGGTTTTGGTCGAAGCAATACAACATCAACAGGATTTTTGTTTAACTGATGAGTTAGTGATGACTCTGCCAAAATCAAGGATTTCAATTCTCGGATTTTCAAGCTTTAGTTTCTGACTTTTTTTTTTCAAATAACAACGGGAAAAAAATTATTTCAGAAAATAGGTCATTACTAACTTTATTTGCAGAAATAATACTTTCGTCCAGTCATTGAGCCAAACTGAACGAGTTTCGCTCAGTCACTGGATTAAAGTGCAGATTTTTATTTTTTAGCATGCCCAGTGATTGGGCGAAATTGTTATTTTTTATGTTTACGGGCAAAAAGAAATTCCAATTTTGGTCGTTACCAGAGGGAACAACAGTTTTAAGTCTGACTGTCTCTAAATTAAGTTGCATGTTGCTATAAATTAATTTCTCAGCAATTTCGTCTAATGGCTGAGCAAAATAGTTAGTTTTTCTTATAAACCGATTTTTTTATATTATATAATAGTTTATTTTTATAATTTCGACTTAATTTTTATTTTTATATAATTGATATTTTGATAAGATTTAACTACACTCTAATATATACTAACGAAAAAATCTGTATTCTAGTATTCAAATGAATGATCGGAACTGTTCATAATGATCTATCTACTAAAAATACGTGCACTACAAAAATTTGATTTATTTAATAATTATTTGATTACGCATCGGACATAAAACATACTGCATCATTGAACGGTTAAAAATTATTATGTGGTTTACAAAATTCGTATGTAAGATCCGATTTGTTAAACTTGAACATCTAACCCCCAAATATAATTAGACCAAATTCCAAACAGTTTGAGTAGTATTTCACCGTAAATTGAGTAAAAAATCATTTTTGATTGTTCGATAATGTATTTTATTTTACGTCTGATGGATAATGAAATGATCATTAATTTTTTTTTCATATATCACATAATTTTAGTACATAGATAATTATGAACGGTTCAGATCTGAACATTAAAACATGTTTTTTTTTGTTACTTGGTGCCTAGGGCCGGCAAAAAAGCTCGTGACTCGGTAGCTCGCTCGAAATCGCTCGATAAAAGCTCGAAACAGCTCGAAACTTAACCGAGCCGAGCCGAGCCGAGCTCGAATCTAAACGAGCCGAGCCGAGCCGAGCCGAGCCAAGCTCTAGCTCGGCTCGGCTCGTGACTCGATTAATTATAGAAAACCCTAAAATTTAGTTATATTATTTTTATTTTTGTTGTTTTTCATGTTGTTCTTTGGGTTATATTACTTTTTTCTAGCTGTAATTTTTATAATTAGATTTTATTTGATTTTTATTATTTTTATTTCAACAAAATTATGATTTTACAAAAAAAAAAATCCTTGCCGAGCCAGCCGAGCCGAGCCGAGCTGGCTCGAGTTTAAACGAGCCGAGCTCGAGCCGGGCAAACCAGCTCGAAACATATATTGTTATCGAGCCGAGCCGAGCCGAGCTAGAGTCGAGCCGAGCTCGAGCTGGGCCTGGCTCGGCTCGGCTCATTAAATGGTGCCACTAATGGCACCATAGGCACACACACAAGAGAGAGAGAGAGAGAGAGAGAGATGCTTCCTTACATCTCATTTTTTTTGAACCGTCCATTTTATGGATTTAGTGGTTGGATTTAATTAGAATTACGGGTTAAAATTAAACAGCCGGTTTAGCTGGTATTTCAACCTAATCAGCCGGTAAAAAATCATTAAATGTAAGGATAAGTTAGTAATTTTAACCACAGTTACATGGAACGTGGGCAGATTAGGTGCAACAATGAATAAAGTCTATTATAGAAATTATCTTGAGATTGTTGTGTAACGAGTTGCTTTTATAGATTTATGTAACCAGCCACATATGTTGCTTATTAGATTGATTTATCTAGACATAACCCGCCACATATGTTGCTTATTAGTTTGATTTATATAGAATCAATCTATTTGTTTTATGTGTGACAACTAGTTTCAGCACCAGAATTTACACACAATTAAACTATAAATGGAGGAATGTATAAAATAAGTATGAAGGAAAAAAATGATACTTTCTCTGCTAAAAATATTGAATATCTAAAAAATTTCATTAAAACAATATATGTATCATTGACAAGAATGATTTATAAGGTCAGTCAAACAATAAAATATGCATGAAAAAAAATATGTAATATATAGAAATTATAATCCAAGAAATTTTATGTATGATGTTTTCAATTGAATCAAAATTAAAATTCCAGATTTACATTAAAAATCAAACAATAAATTCTTTCTTTACATTATTTAAAATACACCAAATCAAACAACTAACATGTATTCTCAAAATCATTTATAATCATGATGATGTATTTGAGATATACATCAAACTTGAAATAACTCAAATCAAACATGCCCATAAGCGAGACTTTGTTTGGAAGGAAATACCTAAATCTAAATTGGACTTGGAAGTTGTATCTTATTTGTTAATCAAGTTGTGTAATTATTTTCTGGAAATAGTAAATTTGCATGAGTTGATTTAATTGCCAAGTCTTAAAAATCAGGTGATTTCATAATTGTTGAAATTATTTAACATGTAGAAAAGAAAACAATCAATACAAATTACCAACAAAGGTAAAACAGTTACCAGCTTGTGTGTTACACTTTCTTGTATGGACATTACACCAAAGAAATAATAGGATAATGTGTCTTCTAATTTATGTTACACTTCTGAAGTAAAATATCTAAAACAATAACATTAAAGGAATTTGTTTGAAAAAACTGGAACATAACAATTAGCATACTCGAAGAAATCGTACAAATTTATTTCTTGCTCATGAAAAAGAGAACCTAACTTTTTTTTTTTTTTTTTTTGATAATGATGCAATTCAATAGCTTAAAAAAGAAGGTACACAAATCATCTCAATCCAGATATCATAATTGACCATTAAATTGAACTCGTTAAGCTGTAATCCTTAATTATGCGCATTAAAACATCATTAGCAAAAAAAAAAAGTCTCCTAACAAACATTAGCAAAAATATATGCAAATTTTGTTAAAACTAATCCAGCTCATGAGCTGGAGTCTACACCAAAACATGAAACTATTCAAATAAACTTGATTAGCACTTAGACCCAAGACGATCTTGGATCCAGCACATATTATTTAGCACAAAACATATCTTGGTGAAACAAATAATATATATCCTTGTTAGCAATACACATAATATATCTTTGGTTCAATATATAATAGATCAACAATATAAACGCCTTCGTAGTTTACATATGTGACTAACTGTCAATGACAATTGGTAGAGTGCAATACTTATAAGGCAAGAGATTATTGATTCAAACTTTCATTTACATATTAATATGCAACAATTATTATTTAAAAAAAAATACATATGTGCAACTAACTTGATAGGTCTTGTGTTCTTCTGTCTAATATCAAACTCTACAAAAAAAACAACACAATATTCAGTCATATCACCAACAGTCGCTATATTCACTGTTGAAAAAGAGCACATGTGCTTTCTGCTTGAATATAACACGGAAATTCAAAGAAAAACATTTTAGACAAAAATGTTAGAAAAATATTGAATGGCAAAAGAGATATTTTCTAAACCATAACGAAACAATTAATACCACATCTGCTTGTAAGCCTCAGAATTATGAAAAAAAAAAACAGACTTACCGTTTAAAACATATCAAGATTGCATAAATAATATAATGGGATGAAATGAAAATGTAAAAAAAGATATAAATGCTAGCATAGTCCACATCCATGATTTAAGTGTAAAATTAAGAGTTTGTATTCGGAAAGGATAAATTAGTAAAAGGGAAAAACAATTATTGGGTGAAGGAAATTTCGAAATAAGCAACACCAAGCAAATATTTATAGAAAATCATAACTTTTGAAAAATCAATGATTTATATTAGGCCGCATAATGTTATCATACGATCCATAAAAATGGGAGACATGGCTCTTTTTTCCACTTAGTGGATGCTAATCATTCCGTCTAAACAAAGATATAATCTATATCTATGTGGAGCCATTGACTCGTATTAAAATTGGAGAATTCGTTTGATCATGTCGTACATTATCGAAATAAGGAATTTTTTTGATACGTTTACGATTTTATGTATTTTAACTCGATATATTATTTTCACAAATTATATTTAAATTAGTGTCGCACATGACTCGAAATGTCATTGTCGCAAAAGTAATATCTTATATAACTAGTAATGTCATGGCTGCGTTAGAAATAAAAATTAGCCGCACTTGGTTCGAGATGCCGTGGCCATTTGTGAGACTGTACATGGTTCGCGATGCTGCGGTCGTAAATCATCTAACAACGGGCTCGAAATTATTTTATTTAGTATTTAACTCAGATACTTTATTTTGTTATTATTAACTCTTTGGCACAACATATATTTATTTTTGTAATATATGAAATTAATCCTTACTGAAAATGTTAGTTACTTATTTCCCCTTCTTTTTCCATCTTCTCCATGTTTCAAATACAAAGTATTGAGATTCGAGGGATGGCTTAGATTAATTAGTTATTTGTAGTTAGAGATTAAGTATATAACAATGATATTTTTTACATTCCTCGAATAATTGTAATGAACCGACCACTTGTTATTCTCCAAATTTAGTTTTGAAATTTGGGGTGAACAGTTTTGTGAGTGGTTAGGCGAAAATATTAGTTCTGCAAATAAAATTGATAAAGAATTATTTTCTCAAATAAAATCTTTCTCATAACTATTTTAAAAGAGGAATTTCATATTTACCCTTCCAAAAATCCAAAATATCATATTTATCCTTCCAAGATTTAAAATATCATATTTATCCTTCTAAAAATCCAAAATATCATATTTACCCTTCCAAAACTTTAAAATATAAAAAATGCCATATTAGACAACCGGAAATTCATTTCCCAGAAATACGAGACTCCATTTCTGGGTTCTTACCCAGCCCAACAGAGAGATAGATAAGGCTCCTCGCACTCACCACAGCTGAATGCCCTTCTCTTTCTTCACTCACCACCATTTCCCATGGTAGTCTCCATTGCTCCTCACACTCACCTCTTCCTTCCCCGCCTTCTCAAACACCCATTCTCTCAACGCTCATTCTTCTTCCATCATCGCCCTTTCAATTTCAAACCCAAACCAAAACACATCTTCTCCCCATGCAATGCCTCCTCCAATTCGTCAACCTCGCCCGACCGGATCCGAACCCTCTTCCCCGGCGGGTTCAAACGGCCGGAGATAGCCGTCCCGACCCTCATTTTACGAGTTACCGCAAATGAAGTGATGAATGGGAGTGAGGCGATTAATGGTGCGGTGTTGAGGGGCGTGGGGATTGTGGTGCTTGAGGGGGGAGAGGAGGATGGTGGGGGAGGAGGAGGAAGGGTGTATGAGGCGGCGTGCGTGCTGAAGCCGTTGATTGCGGATCGGGCGTATTTTCTGATTGCGGATAGAGTTGATGTTGCTTCTGCTGTTGGGGCGAGTGGAGTTGTGCTCAAAGATGATGGTCAGTTTTGTGCTTTTGTGTATTTACTTGAGAGGAGTTTGATTTGATTGAATTATGAAATTGAATTGTTCTTTTCTGTCAAAATTGGAAAATATCATGAGAATGAAGCGTTTTGTTAGAAATATTAATCCACATTTTAACAATGGGACAAGAACAATTAACTAATGAAAAGGTGAAAAATTAATGAATTACAAAGATTAATCCACATTTTAACAATGGGACAAGTATAATTAACTAATTAACACGTTAAAACTAAAAGATGAAGACTTGATGAAATTCAGAAACCCAAAAGACATACATTTAATGTTTTTATCTTTTTTCTTTTTTGGATACAGGAATTCCAACAATTGTAGCAAGAAACATGATGATGCAATCGAAATCCGATTCAATCTACCTCCCACTCGTAGCACGAGTTGTCCAAAATCTCGACTCAGCCAAAACCGCATCCAGCTCAGAAGGAGCCGACTTTCTCATAGTCGACTCGATTGGCATTTCTAGGGTTTTACAGGACTCCGTTGACCAACCAGTCAAAGTCCCCGTTTTCTACACCCTAAACCCTAAAAAATCAGACTCAGACTTAAATGTCTTCACATCAGAATTACTAAAATCAGGCGCATCTGGCGTAATTATATCCTTAAATGACCTACCATTATTTACCGAGGATTATCTAAAGAAGAAGTTCAATAAAAAGCATGAGGTGAATGAGCATTTAGAAGGTGGGAAACCAAGTCCTGGTTTGTTGGAAGAATCGGGAAATGAGATTCCGGGATTTAGAAAGCTGGGCGAGGCAGAAAAGGAGCTGATAGAGAGAGAAAGAGTCTTGTTGGATGAAGCGGTTTCCGTGATTCGCAAAGCTGTGCCCACGGTGATCTTCTAATGTAATTTTTTTGAAATTCTCTCAGATGGATATTTTTAAGTTGTTCATTTTAAGGGAAATTTTGCAAAAAAAGCCCCTATATTGTGTTGAAATTGCAAGAAAACCCCCCACTGTTAGTTAGGAGTTAAAACAGTTTTCATACATTAATTAATTTAGCGATAGGGGATTTTTTGCAATTTCCGGTAGTGTCTATATATATATTTTTTTTTTTTTGTTTGCAATTTCCGATAGTATAGTTTTTTTTTTTTTTCAATTTCCAATAATACATGGGCTTTTTTTTTTTTTTTGCAAATTTCCCTATTTTTTTTGAAATAAAATTGAAAGGAACTTAATTTTAATTTTTTATTGTGTTTAAATGGTGACAGATGCAAGAGGTATCACTTCTTGTAGATGCGATTTCCTGCCTCACTGAGCCATTTTTGTTGGTCATTGTGGTAATTTTTTTAATAAAAAATGCAATATTAAATTAAATTAAAACATCATTATATAACCTTTGAATATAATCAACTTTTGGAATATTTCAGGGAGAATTCAATTCTGGAAAATCGACGGTCATAAACGCATTACTTGGTAGAAAGTACTTAAAAGACGGAGTAATTCCAACCACAAATGAAATAACTCTACTTTCATATTCTGAAAATGAATCGGTTGAGCAAGAGAGATGTGAGAGACATCCAGATGGCCAGTTTGTTTGTTATATTTCCTCCCCTATATTAAAAGAAGTGAGAATAAACTGTATTTTTATTTATTTTTTAAGGGATAAATGCACTGTTAGTCCCTGCATTTTAATTGGATCGCAAGTTAGTCCCTGAACTATCTATTTAACTTTTTTAGTCACTGTAGTGCACATCTAGTCTAACGGAACATGTTAACATTGTTGCCAATTTTTTAAAATGACCATTTTACCCTTAACAATTTTAAAGGTTTTTTTTTTCAAAAGTTGAAAGAATTTTTTTCTTTTAATAATTTTTAGAAACAATTTTTTTCTTTTAATTATTTTTTAACAATCAAAGGAAAATTTCTTTTTAAAGGGTAAAATTGTCATTTAGAAAATTCGTTAATGGTGTTAATATGTTCCATTAAGTCAGGGACTTACCACACACTATTTTCTAAAGTACAGGGACTAAAAAAGTTAAATTGATAGTACAGGTACTAACTTGCAACCCAATTAAAATACAGGGAGTAATAGTGATTATATAATTTATTTTTTTATTTATATATTTTGTGGGGTTGTTTTGTTTACCAGATGAATTTAGTTGATACGCCAGGAACAAATGTGATATTACAGAGGCAACAAAGACTTACTGAAGAATTTGTGCCTCGAGCCGATTTAATATTATTTATTCTTTCAGCTGATCGGCCTTTGACTGATAGTGAGGTATATATTTTTTTAACTAATTAATTAATGTGAAATTGTTTTGTAAGTTTTATGAGCTTATTAATTATTTCCGAACTTGGTAGGTTGAATTTCTCCTCTATGTCCAACAATGGAAGAAGAAAATCGTGTTTGTCCTAAACAAAATGGATATTTACCGAAACGCCACCGAGGTTATTTCAAATTTTCCTTCTCTTCAAAATTAGTTCAAAAAATCAATTTATTTCACCGAATTCTTCTTCTTTTATTAATCATGTCATTATCTCTTTTTCCAGCTTGAAGAAGCGATTTCATTTGTGAAACAAAACACATCAAAGCTCCTCAACACCGAAACCATAACGCTCTTCCCACTCTCCGCCAGGTCAGCGTTAGAATCCAAACTCTCACTCCAGTCCCCCAACTCCCTAAATTTACAAACAAGCCCTCAGTGGCACAACAGTAAATTCTCTGAACTCGAAGACTACCTCACGAGCTTCTTAGACGGATCCACTGAAAACGGAAAACAGAGAGTGAGGATCAAAATGGAGACTCCAGTTGGGATCGCGGACCGGCTTTTGTCCTCTTGTGAGAGGTTTGTGAGAGGCGAGTTTGAAGAGGCGGTGAGAGATTTGGAGTCGATTGAGGATTTGGTTTCTAGTGTGAGAAAGTGTGTTGAGAGGAGGGAGAGTGAGAGTGGAGTTTGGAAAAAGAAGATTTTATCTTCCGTAAGTTTTTTGCTTTTTTTTGGTTTTAAGTAATGATTGTGGTTTGTTGTTAGATTGTTGATTGATTTTTGATTTTTGATTTTTTTGTGTGAAGATTGAGAAGGCAAAAGAGAGGGCGATAAATATGATGGAATCCACTCTTCAGTTATCAAATCTGGACCTTATTTTTGTGTATGCTTTTAAAGGGGAAAAGTCCAGCTCAGCACCTGCCAGCTCAGCAGTTCAGAACGAAATTCTCACCCCTGCTCTATCTGAAGCTCAGGTACTGTTGTATCTATTTAAATTTCATATGCTCAATCTAGCAATACAGTTATACATATTTTTTTTTTGTTTTAAGTTCCTTGTAATAAACATTCTTTTTTTCTAAACTTTTATGTGATAAAAATGTATTGTCCAAAATTCTTTCTTCTTAGGTACTTCATTTTTCTCCCTTGTTACTTCTCTTCTAATTTATTATCCCATTATGTCTCTTGTGTGGAAATATAAAAAGTTATATATATATATATATATATATATATATATATATATATATATATATATAAGGGAGATGCTAAATAGCATACGTAAGCAAAATGAAAATTTTGCTTACGGTCCAAAAATTTACACTTATCATCAAAAATTCAAATTTCAACCGTACAGATGGAATATATATGTTTTAAATATGTTGTAGATTAATTTTCACAAGAATCAGAATATTATATCATTGCCATCATGTATCATCAAAATTATATCAATATATAGTGATGGATTTTGATGATACATGATGGCAATGATATAATATTCTGATTCTTGTGAAAATTAATCTACAACATATTCAAAACATATATATTCCATCTGTACGGTTGAAATTTGAATTTTTGATGATACGTGTAATTTTTTGGACCGTGAGCAAAATTTTCATTTTGCTTACGTATGCTATTTAGCCATACTCTCTCTCTCTCTCTCTCTCTCTCTCTCTATATATATATATATATATATATATATATATAACTCTTCAAACCTCAGTCTCTCTCTGTAGAAGTATATTTATCTCCATTTGTTTAAATAGTTATAGTAAACATTTTTTCTCACATTTCTTACAGACTTTACTTGGAGAGTACTCAACATGGTTGGAATCAAGCAACACGAAAGAAGCAAATTATTACCTAGACCTGGTTCATGAAAGATGGCACGCTCTAATCGAAGAGAGAGAAAGCTCACTTTCCAAACCAGGCCCACTTGTCAGATCGTCAGACAATTTAAGTGTCAAGATATTACAGACCTTTAACACCGGCTCTGCTTCTAGGGTTTTTGAAAAGGAAATCCATGAAGTGGTATGTATATTCATATTAAATAACTTTTTTATTTAATTTCTTTTCACAATTAATATAATTTAATGTGTTTTTGTAAAGGCGTTAGGAACATTTGGTGGATTAGGAGCAGCTGGACTTTCAGCTTCTCTTTTGACTTCAGTTTTATCAACTACGCTTGAAGATCTCCTTGCTCTTGCCTTTTGCTCCGCTGGAGGGTAATAATAAAAATTAAATACTTTATTGGGTAATTTTCAAATAACCCCCTAACGTTTCTCAATATTACAAATAACCCCCTGACTTTTCAGATTTTCAAAAAAAAAACTATGATAAACATTTTTTCATGGGGGTAAAATGGGAATTTCAAAAAGATTAACTAATTATTAGATGGAGGTTTTTTTTTTTTTTGAAAATGAAATATTTATGATAGTTTTTTTTTTAAATCTGACTAGCCAGGGTGTTATTTGAAATATTGAGAAAAATTAGGGGGTTATTTGAAAATTTCCCTACTTTATATATCATAATTCATATAAAAGTCATAATAATCGCACAAACATTCTTCAATTTTATCAGATTTTTGGTGATATCAAACTTCCCAAGTAGAAAAAAACAAGCGGTGGACAAAATTGCAAAAGTGGCGGACGCGTTGGCCTTGGAAGTTGAAGAGGCGATGCAAAAGGACTTGAAACAGAGCAGTGAAAAGCTGTCCGGATTCGTCGAATCTGTGTGCGAGCCATACAGAGAAGCGGCGCAAAGAAGAATTGATTATTTGGAGTCGGTTAGGGCTGAGCTGGCCAGCGTTGAGGAGAGTGTTCAGAGTTTGAAGGTGGATATTCGGAATGTGAATGTTTCTTAGCTGTTGTGGAGTGGTGTTTGTTTTTTGGATTTTTGGATGATGATTGTTTTTGGTGTTTGGTTCAATAATTTGTGAGTTTGGATCGATCAAGTGTAAAAAAGTTTCCGATAATGTTTTTTTTATGCTGTGGCTTGCGGGCTGTAGAAGTGGAAGCATTACAAGTGGAAGCATTACGCTACTATCAAACCCCTAACAGAACTAAGTAGAGAGATTGGTTATAATTATACCTTGAATTATGAACAAGAATTGAAGTTGGTTAAGTAACTATATAGATTTATAATTGTTATAATTTGATTGAATTATTTTGAGCTAGTTGTCGCAGTTTGTTACAATTATTACAACTGGAGAGAGTGAGAGAGAGCGCCGTTGTGTAGAGTCGAGCTGTCGAGGTCGAGCGAGAATGGTACCGCTCAGTTGTTGAGAGGCGTGTTTGGTCGGGTTTGATTTAGGTATATGCCTGGGGTCATGTGTCGTCTTCCAAGAGAAAAATATAAATGAATAGTTCAAGTAATGGTTTAGATATGTCAATACATAGGGATAACTCAATCAATTGACATAATGTGAACTCCATAGGATGTTCAAAGATTGGTGAAAAGTAAAAGGACATATTAATTACTTGAAATATTAAATTGCAATTCTTGATCCATGTTATAGTCTAGTCATGATTGCAATTTTCTTGTTGACATGTAACATGGGTGGTGTCTTGATTATTAGTTTCAAAATTGCAAACAAAAGAATCTCTTTTTAGGGTAGCTTGACATCCTTTGGGGTTCGTGTGCACTGTGCATGAATCAGTTCCTGACCTTTTGTTAATAAACATTCCATTCGCAACATCAAGTACCAATGTATAAAGTTAAAAGGTTCCTAGACTTATTTTCAAAGCTTTTTGAGATATTTTCTAAAATGACCTTATAATAAAATGAAATTTCATAAATAATTAGTTTTTTATTTAAGCCTCAAGGAATAGTATTTTAGAATTCTAGAAATTTAAAGTTTCTATTTTTACTTTTTTATTTGGAACTCATTTGAAATTAACTTTTCAATTTTTTTCATTTGACAGGAAAATCTAATTTCATATTTCCAAAAATTCAAAATAAAGAAATAAAAATTTAACTTTGGAATTTCTATAAGGTCAATTAAAAAAACATCTCTGGCTTTATTATACGTCATTTGGTTACTAAAGAAAACTTTAAACATTCAAAGAACTTGGCAATACTAGATTCGAAGAATAATATACCTGTTTGTGGACGCCAGAGGTTTGTTTTGATGTAACTTATGCATGTTGTTTTCTTCCAGCTATCTGTTGTTAATGATATAAAAAAGTAATATTTCTTTTTTTTTTTAGCAAAGAGTAAAATATAATATGTTTGGAGCTGCTTGTTTTGTTATATTACATAGTGGAATGCTTTTTCTTCCACTGTTATGCTAGCTTTTATATGCTGGACTATAGATATAAGCTTCAGACCAATGCTAGTTTGAGTATGATAAAGCAAAAGATGCATGACATCTCGACAAGATAATTAAAATGGAGTTAGAAAAAGAGACAAGAAAGCCATTTACTTCCTTTCTTCATTATTAAATTTTTATTTTGGCATGGCCTTCCTTCATTATTAAAATTAATGAACAAAAATTAATCAACACAAATGATCCCCCATCCTAATAGCTGAGTATTTTGATTCAGAAACCACAAATTGGGAGTTTAATCCCCAAATGCATTGTTGGAGTGGAGTATTTATTTTACTTTGTATTTTTCTATTTATCTCTTTACAATGTATTCCTCACTAACTCACTTTAGGACTTCAAAAAAAGAGGGAAGGACTTCAAAAAGATAATTATTTTATATATTTTTTTATCTAGCTCTCTTGTGCTGTAGAATACGAATAATATATGATTCATATATACAGTGACGAATCTTAATAGAGAATAAGGAGCAATCGTCATGTCTAAATTTTGAGAAATCACTATACATATATAGGTACATTATTGTATTTTACGATAAAATTAGAAGTTATGTGTATACCGTCTCTCAAGATTTTTAGTGTAATTTCTACTACGGTCCACTCAAAGATTTTGGTCAATATCTGACTGTATATACTCTTTCTAATTTTTATACAAAGAACTTTTTCAAAATGTTTCCATATTTCAAAAAATTAACTATTAAGTCGATCACACACATAATATACAAGATAGATATGTTGCATAATACTTTTATTGGCATTGAATTTTTATTTCTTCGGAATAAATTATGCTATCAAATAATGAACGAATAAGTTCTGGTAAATGATCTTAAACGAGGTAAATCAGAAGTTAGATGACATAAGAGAAAGAAAAATGAAAGTTCGGTTGAGAAAGAAAAATAAAAGTTCGATAACTTATTCAAATGTAACTAATGCTTCAGCTTTTATGTGTTGTTCTATCTAGTTATCTTGTGCTGTAAAATATAAATAATAGTGATTTATATACTCTTTCTAAAATTAACTACTAGTAAAGTCGATCACACATAATATACAAGACAAATATGTTGCATAATACTTTTTTTTTAAGGAAAACATAATACTTTTATTGGCATTGAATTTTTTATTTATTCAGACTAGATCAAGCTATCAAATAGTGAACAAATTTTATGTTTCGATAAATGATCTAATCAAGGTAAATCAGAAGTTAGATGAGCGTAAGTAAGAGAAAGAAAATTGGAAGTTCCATTGAGAAAGATAATTGAAAGTTGGATGACCGATTCAAATGTAAACTAGATATTTTAGTTTCCCCAAATAAAATTGGAAAATGTACAAACATGACGGTACTGTAACATGACACTGTAGCACGAAGGCACTGCAGATATACTATTTTTTTTCATTTTATATATTATTTTTTTTATTTTTATATATTGTTCTGTCATTTTATATAATGTTGTTTATTCTTTTTGTATTTTACAATTTTTTACTTTTATATACTATTTTTCCCATTTTATATATAGTTTTCCCATTTTATATACTATTTTCACTTTTTATGTATACACTGTTATTAAAAAATAAATTATATATACTGTTATGTATATATTGTTATTAGAAAATAAATTATATATATTTTTTTTAGATCAATCGTGAACAGTCGTGCTGCATTATCATCGTGCTTAATTAGGTCTCAATAAAATTCAAAAAATAGATAAGATGGTACTTAGTATGCAATAACTATGAAGCAAATTTAGAACCAAAATTAAAGCATGCTTTTTGGACCAAAATTGATTTTTTATACCATAAACCTTTTGTTAATTCCAACTTAAATGTGACTAGGCTAACTGTAGATCACATGGTAGCATGAAGCTAGTACTGCATTGTGGTGACTATGGGTAGCACATGCCACATGGTGCACGTATACAATTGAAATTCATGCATGTTGGGGTTTAGAGCGCATTGTATTAGACTATACGTTTAACATGGTAACTATTAAAAAATCTTGGAAAATTGAAAATCACTATCTTTAATGTACACGTAGTGCACTTCTACTGTGTTTTTTAACGTGCCACCAGTAATTTTCTACTAACTGATAGAGAGAGGAACTAGAAAAAATGATTTTACTTGGTTGATTGTGGATTGACAGTTGTCACAATTAACATTTTTTTCATATTAACTACGTAGACCATGAAAATGTGCTAGGTACAAAAATTAATTTCAAATCATCTTTCACCTTTTTTTTATTACAATAAAAAAAATAAAGTGAAAGATAAATTGAAATTGAAATTGTTGAACATGATAAACTTATCTTTACTTTACCTAAGCTTCCATTGAATCACAATAATAATGAAATAGTTCTATTATACCTGGATTCAATTGTTTATCTAGAAAAATATGCTGATGTCAGGTGTCATTAATATATTTATTTTTTTCAAAAGAAACAATTTGAGCTGATGTCAAACGCAGTCAGGAATATTTCATTAAGAAAGAAAATATTATAACAGAACCTATAAAGCTTTTTTATTTGAAGTATAGAACCTATAAAGCTTTAAACAAACAAAGAAACATAACCGACCAAAACAAAAGTGATGCTTAAAGTGTCATGCGTCTGACTTAGACTTTGTATAGATGATGGAGGTCTGTAGTGATCACTTTTCAATTTACATATTTTAAACTTGCATACCTAAGTTTGTGGCCGATCGTAATCATGTTACTTTACAATTTACATATTTTAAACTTGAATTACCTAAGTTTGTGGCCGTTCGTAATCATGTTACTTTACAATTTACATATTTTAAACTTGCATTACCTAAGTTTGTGGCCGTTCGTAATCATGTTACTTTACAATTTACATATTTTAAACTTGCATTACCTAAGTTTGTGGCCGTTGGTAATCATATTCTTGATAATATAATACATTCATCCAGGTACAACAAATATAGAGGTGGCAAAAGGATATTTTCCCTGATTATTCAAAATAATGTCAAATTTAGGCAAGCTTTCATATTTAACTTCTCGCTCACTTCTTAAAAATTCTAAAATAACTTGATTTCCAATTTATTTCTCGCATTAATTCAATACGAAATTTCAAATTTTACTTCATAATTAACATGCTAAAAACATTCAAATCTACTTAAAACTAGAACATCATTTAAAACCTCATTCTTTTGACTGAGGTAACTCTTGGAACTCCACACTGAGCTTGATTGAGAAATAAATTAAAAATCAGATTAGTTAGGGTTTATTTGGTATCGTTGTCATTTCTTATTTTCTTTTTTCTTTTTATCCAGAAAAAAAAAAATGTTCGGCAAATTGGCTCTGTTTCCATTTTTTTTGTCCAAATGGCAAAAAATAAAAGATTTCGAAAACGAGAAAAAATTGTTTTTTCTTTTTTATTTTTCGTTGTCAAACATATAAATGTCCAAAATCACACATAATTAATATGATAGTACTAAAAAAATAATATTGACCTTAAAACATTATGTTGCGCTAAAACAGGTATGTTGGCGCTAAAAATGATATATTCACATTAAGAAATGAATTTTGGCCCTAAAATTTTATATCACACTAATAAAGGTAAGTTGACACTAAAAAGAATATTAACCACAAAATTTTATATTGCAGTAAAAAAGATAAGTTTGCACTGAAAATAGTAATAATGATACTTGAAAAATAATTATTAATACTTGAAATTTGTATATTCACATTGAAATGGTATATTCATATTGACACTAGAAATGATATATTGATATTAAAAATGATATATTGACCTTTTTTTAATACTAAAAATAATATTTTGACATTAGAAGTAATTTATTGATACTAAATGGTATCTTGATACACTAAAAGCAATATATTTTCTCTAAAAATGGTATACTAAGTACTAACACAAAAAATGATATATTAATATTGTAAACGTTAGATTGACACTGAAAACTTAATATATCGGCATCGAAAATAGTATATTAACATTTAAAATAATTACTGAAAACAAGATATTATTACCGAAAATTATAAATCAACGTTATAAATGGTCCATTGAAACTGAAAATGATAATATATTAGTACTTAAAATGGTATATTAACGCTGAAAATAATATAATGACAATAAAAATATTATATTGATACTATAAACGTCATATTGTCAATTTAAACTTGATATATTGGCACTGAAAATTATATAGATGTATATTTGATAAAATAATAAGCAGGAAAAATTATTGTCAGTTTTAAAAACAAAAAACAACTTTTTTGAATACAAAAACTTTTTTTGTTTTCAAAAAACGAAAAACAGAAAAGCAGAAATGATGCCAAACAAGACCTTAGATTACATATATGATAGAAACTTGTTAACTCAAGCAATTAGGTATCGTTGAAATTGGAATCTCAGCACACACGTAATATTATTTAGCAAGTCTTTCAACTCATTAATAGTGAGTTTTACAAATGGTTACATAGCCTAATAGTAAAATATCTTGCTTGAGATATGGTAGTGTTCGGCAACATTGAATAGAGGTAGAAGAGTGGAAGAACTGGTTTATTATAGCCGAATAAGGGTGGAAGAATAAAATTTCTTTCTTTCATTGGGGGGGGGGGATGGAAGGTCTTTTCTCTATGGAATAACAAAATTTAGGACAAAAATATCCTTATTTCTTCCATCTTTGAATGACATGACACTAACAATTAATGCATTATTTATCTCTCTCCTTTCTTTTAATAATTATTTTGTAAAAAAATATGAATGAAAAAATCACTAATTTTCGATAATAATTTCATAAAATCATAAATTTGAAATGTGCAAATGATTGTACTCATTTTTCTTTATCTAAAGAGATATGACTTCGTATATTTTTGAATAAAATAAAATTTTTCTTTTATTATTGTATTTTTAATTGAACATTTCTGTTTTTGTATTTTTTATCTTATTTAATTAAAAAATTAGATATTATTAAATAAATTAATAGAATATAATTAACATAAGGATATTGTAACAATTAGCAATTATTTCAATTTTTTAAATTAATTTTTTATTCCATAAAACTTGCCGAACAATGATAGAATAAAATAGAAGAATCATTCTTCCACTCTTCGACTATTCCATGTTTTGCCGAACGGACCCTATATATATCAATTGAGAAATTTTCCTTTTTTCTTATAAGATACTTCCCACTCAAAGAAGTTCAAGGAAAAATTATTAGTGAGTTTGAATTTAAAACAAAAAAAAAGCTAGCATGGACAGATGAATCTTTTGCATGATTTCCAATCCCAAGACATTTTGTATAAATGGAATTATACAAGTCAAATTAATTATCTAGTTAATTATAATAATTTAGAGTATATTGTTATCTGACCCCCTAAACATTTTTTATAAATGGAATAATACAAGTCAAATTATCTAGTTAATTATAATAATTTAAAGTATGTTGTTATCTGACTTTCCATACTCCACTAGCATGATATTTTCTAGTTCTGTACAAGTCAAAAGGAATTATTCTCTTTTTATGGGATAACATAAATAACTGATTCATTTTTTGGCCACAACGGGATCTTCCGTTTGAAACAACAATTACTAGCAAAAATTACCATAGTTTTTGACGGATTATTTTCCTCAAGACATTTTTAAATTAGCTAAAGGATTGATCATGAAAAGAAGTGCAGCTAAGTCGCCGGAGCTCCACTAGTAGCCTAGTAGGAATGGTTAGGCAAAACAATATATAATATATGTAACGCTCCAAAATTTTAATTTTTGGACTAAGGTTATTTTTGTAATTTCACTTAATTTTATATTTAAAAAAAATTATATTTTATTAGTTTTATATTTAAAAATATTAATTTAAAAACTTATTTTACTGCATTTGAAGTTTCCTACAAAAAGTTTTACTTATACAACTTTTTTATCATATTTCATTTAGTTAATTTTTGCATCAGTAAAAATAAATCTGAGTATTTTCAAACAATTATTTCAAAACTATAATTAGTTCTATTGAACCTTTACCACTTTCTATATTGTTCTGTATTAAATACAATTTACTTCCTATTTATTTCTAATTCCAAATTCCTAAAATATTTCTGCATCAATGAAAAGCCATAAAAGATCTCGAGAAACCAAATAATCATCCTACAAATATTTCTCTTTTAATCCGTACTATTCTTTATATGGTTCTCCCTCCCCTGCTCTCTCTCTCTCTCTCTCTCTCTCTCTCTGCCCGTGTGTGTGTCAGCCAACAACAAAAAGGGAATTGGGCCCCCTCTCCCATCTTGCTACTTAGAAAACACAAATACATCTGGACCAAAGAATTGCCTCCATGTCATCCAATATCCTTCTCTAGTCAATCCGAGTTTGACAATTGTATGACAGATCTTCCACATCTTCTATCATATTTATAGGTATTTTACACTCTTATCTCTTTTACTGATGCGAATCTTCTGTTTTAAACTTGTTTTAAATTGATTTAGTTATTTTAATTTGTATTTAAATATCATTGTTAAATATATCAAGTATTTTACCTATCTGTTATTTTTAGTTAATAAGGAATGATATGATTTATTTGTAATTATTATCTTATTTTGGAATTTTAAATCCTAATTCCTTCTTGCAGATCTATTATTTTTTGTAAATATAGTTAATCATTTTATTATTGATTAATATTTGGTTAAGTATAATTATTGTTAATAACCTCTTTGTTACATATATAATTGATATTTTTATTTAATGGCTGTTGAAATTTGTTTTGTGATTAGTAGAACTATTATTTTGTTTAATAGTTAAAATTAATTTTAATATTCTATTTCAAAGTTATGTAATTAAGGATAACAAAAAATTATTTATGTCTACAAATAATTTTATCAAGTTATTAGGTCGGTTAATATTTATTTAATACTTATATATTTTGGTAAATTCAACTTGAAGTTCCTTGAACTTTATATATTATTTTAAAATAGAAATTGTAATAGAAATGTTTTGATCACACTTTTTATAGTATTATTTATGTTTATAGATTATTCTAACAAATTATTAGGATGATTATTATATTTGCTAATACTAGTATGTTTCTATAAATTCAATTTGAGGTTTCATGAATTTTAGTATAATATTTATATACTATTTTAATTTAAGATTATGGTGTTGTTCTTAGAGTCAAGAAAATCTAGAATTTGAAAATCTGGGAAACTGGATTCTGATTTTCGGATTTTTGAAAAATTCAGGATTTTGGCTGACCAGAACCTGAATCTTGATTTTCAATAGAAAAATTCTTTTATTGATAACTCTTAAACCGTAACTCTGTTTTCAACGAATTTACAGTCGATTCCTATGTTTTTCTACCTTCTGAATCTATTGGCATCATTAATTTTTGCATTTGATATTTTGATCTCTCGTCATATCTGACCACAGCAATAAGTTGTGCATTTAAATGAGTATGTTGAGTTCTATGTCGATATTTGAAGTCAATAATTGAGTGTTTCATTTAGTTTAGGTTCAAAGAGTATTTTATCTATTAGAGAGTTGTGTGGTGTTTTGAATTAGCAGACCGGTTTTGACGATTTCTAAGAGTCATGATAATTGCCTTCCAGTTGTCGTCTAGCCGAGCTAACGAAGGTAAGGGATTTTCTTTGGGCCTCCTATAGTTTCCGTTTTGACTTTTGAATGAAGATCCATATATTTATTCCGTTTTGAATATCTTGAATAATTGAGGATTGAAATCTCTTAGTGGGAAGACGCCTAGAATTTTATATATTATAGGAACTATGTAGCCCGAAATTATATATTTTATTTTTGTAAAAACTTGTGTTGGGACATATGGAGTTTTTTAGAACATTAAATAAAATAATTATAAGAAGATGAAACAAGAAAAATAAAAGAAGAAAAGAAAAACATAAGAGAAGAGAAAAAATCAGATTTGACGGAGCTGTACCCTACGGCTGTGATCCTAGCCATAGCACAGTGCGTCAAGAGCCATCTTGCGACTGCGATTCCAAGCCTCCCTTCGAGTCTAGAGAATTCCTTGCGCACAACGGTAGGACACCCCGTGCTGCGATTGCGGACATCCTAACAGCATATATAAAAGTGGAAAGAATAATTACATTAAATATTAAATTAAGGTTGTCGGGCAGATTGATTGAGTTTTGAGGTATGAGTTTAGAGCTTTATTATTTCAATTATTATGTATATATATATAGAGAGAGAGTATATATATATATACTCTGGGTTGATTCAATTACATCTACTATATATATAGATGTAATTGAATCAACCCAGAGTTAACTCAGTTAAACCATCCACTTTCCTTCTCTTCTTCCACGTGACACTTTCTTATTGGGGGTGGAATATTCAAAGAGTACTTAAAGTTGGAATAAATTTCAATTACCCTAGAGAAAGATTAAGAGTAACAAGAGGAAAAGTTTCTAGCTGGCCAAACTCTGCCATTGACCGCTGAAACTAACCAAAAGCACTCATATGTGCTAGCCGCTACTAGGACTGTGTGGCTCTGCAATCATACAATGAGGCATGACTTCACTTTCATTCTTAATAAGGAAATTCAGATTTTTTATTTATTTATTTTCAATCCCGTAGGAATTCAGATGTACAATTAATTATGGCAATGATCCAGTCGAATTGGTTAACCGTATTATATAAGAAATTATATATAAATCATAAGTTTACATTTTAATGGCACCACACTAATAATGGAAGTGAAAATTTATTTTAGGCGGCGTTTATTTCACGGTAATGTGAGATTACTATGGTAATCACATTCCTAGGAATGTGATTCCATGAAATCACTTTACTATGACAAGAGAATATTTTTGTTTACTTCACAAATTTAGATTTATATGAATGTTAATTATATGATCTATTTTTAAATATGAAATGACTAATATGTCCTTCATACTAGTATAATAAATCAACCATATTTAATGATAAATTTTTACTAACTCCATATGACATAATTTCGAAATAAATATTTTTTGTTTACTTCACAAATTTAGATTTATAGGAATGTTAATTATTTGACCTATTTTTAAATATGAAATGTCTAATATGTCCTTGATTTATAGGAATGTTACTTCACAAATCAACCATATTTAATTATAAATTTTTACTAACTCCATATGACATAATTTCTAAATAAATATTTTTTTTCTATAAAGTTGTATGTATTTCTAAATAAATATTTTTTTCTATAAATTTGTATATTTGATATTATTGTAGTTGCATTGTATTTTTTTTAATTAAATCCAGTGTTGTAAATAACGGTCCGTAGAGGCGCAATAGCGGTTTTTGGAAGCTAAATGCTACGCGCATCAGTTTTGTTGCGGTGTAGCATTTTTCGTTTATTTAGCGGTGAAGCGGTGTTGCGTGTGTGTGTTGCGGTCTCAATAGCGTTTTGGATGTTTTTTTAATGGATTTTTTTTATGGATTTTTTTAATGGATTTGGTTTTAATGGATTTTTTTAATGGATAGTTATGTTGTATTTTAATATTTTAATATTAATCATATTTTGATTTTGGGCCTGTAACTTTTGGTAAGGACATTTCAAACTTTTATTGTTAATATTTTAATATTAAACATATTTTAGTGGTGCATATTTCTTCTTTTAATTTTGTAGTGTATATATTACGTAGTGGTATATATGGAAAAAAAATATTTACACATATTATCCACTAAAAATGTATTTCCGCAACATCTGCGCTCTACGCAATTCGCTACATGAAAATCCTAAATGCAACACACCGCTAAACGCTATTTGCAATCTTGATAAAATCATAATAACTTTGCAATGAATTAAGAAAAAGAAAATTCACAACCCATTTTTGAATAAATATTTAATGAATACAATATATAATTTAATTTTTAAATTAAAATATTAAAATATTATTATTATTATTCTTTAGTTATATTTTATTTCTATAATTAAAATATAATTAATAAAAATAAAAAAATAAAGATAATCATGTTAATGTAAATTATAAATAGCATAACATATAAGTACATTTTGGTAATAAACATGGGAATGTAACATTTTCATCATTTTTGGTGGGAATCATATTCCCACAAATATGGTAATATCACTTTGCCATGGGAATGATATTCCTACCACGTAAGATTCACATGTCAAAGTAAACATGATAATATAATTCTTTTGTTGGTTACTATTTCTAAAATTTAACTATTTAAATAATTAAATAAAATCTTAAAATAATGATTAAATAAGACAAGCCTGAATGTAGCCGTGCGATCGAGCCGCGACTGCCCTAAAGACAGAATAACGTCCTCTTATGCAGGGAATCCCGTTTATCCATCTCTAAGGTTCTATACCACAAGGAAGTCTCGTATTCACTCCAGTAGCACAGTCACGGAGCGGGTCTTCATTTCAAAGAGAAATGAAGTCGTGCATCATGATTTCTCAAAACCAAGTTGGAATAATATTTGAGAGGAATATTAAGTGAATATATTATTTGTTGTTGTTGTTATTCTTATAGAAAAGAGAGAAGCTCCTTTTATAACAAGAGAGAGATGAGAAGACTTGGTCAAGAAATTAATTTCATTCCAAACTCTCAATTAAATGGCCGTTAAAATACAACAAATAAGTTTTAAAATTTAATATATTATTTATAAATAAATAATATACAACAATCCCCTCAAATTTTAAAACTTAATATTTAAATATTTTTTCCAAATGCTTGGTATCTTCTATGCATAAGTATGAGTGGACGTAGCCTTTAAACTCTTACGTAGTGATGAATATATACGATCGAGATTTACATGGTATAGATATATTTTTGAACCAGAAATCTTTTATCGATTTTCTATACTCACACTGTCACACACATAGTAGGAAAAATCTTCTAGATGCTTTAGCGGGTGTGCGCTATTTATGACCATGCGCTAACCTTTATTTTCATGAGAATACTAAGGATTCGCCCTTCTCGTATAGTCGCGGCCCACGATGATTCTCACTTAGGTAATTCCTCAAAGGGTATACAGTGTGGAAATATACCCTGCAAATATTACTTTTATTAAGTAATTTATTTAATTTATTAATTTCAATATTTGAAAAATAAATCTCTGAATTATTGCGAATAAATATTCAACCTAACCATCACCTTAAAGCACTTCACCATAGGGATGAGCACAGACAAGTCAATGTCTAAATTAGTGCTTCAAAATGCCACATCAACAGTTTCGTTTAACCTTTGAATCATTTGTCCCGTCCAGCAGGCCACAATGGTAGGGGCGCCACCGCTGGTGACGACTATATGGGCTAAATGCTCTATTCCCTTGGTGAACTAGATCATAAAAGATCTTTTATTTAATTATCGGATAATTTATTTTCCGATGTTATGAAATTAAGTGATATCACTTTTCTGCGGTTTTATAATGAATTTTATGTGCCAAATTATTTTAGCTAGCATTTTTATTTTATTGATTGAACAGATCAATAATATTCTTTTCAACAAGAATTCATCAAAATTGATGATAATAATTTAGGCACAATAGGAATACTCAAAGTAAATTCCTAAGCCAATTTCAAGCATATGAATTTCATATTAAAAATAATACGATATTGACCAATATTTTTATTTATCAATATTTATTGATAAGATATCTTAACATCATAAATATATAAAAGATGATAAATATTTAGAATATCATATATATCCATATTGTATAAAAATATTTGATTAAATTCAAATTCATATGAAGAGATAATTTTATCAAACTTCATAGATTATATATTTAACAACAAAATATTTTAGTGGAATCCAAATTTATATGAAGAGATAATTTAATCAAACTTCATATATTATTTATTTATTTTGCTTGTATTAAGCAATATAAAAACCTAATAAGTTAGCAAACATTGTGCCTTTTTTTTAATAATAAATTCATATTTTTTTATAACTTATTATATTGGTCAATTTTATAAAAAATAATTCTCTACGTAGGATAAAATAAATTTATCTTATTGTAGATAGAAGGCAAATATAATTTATTTAAAAAAAATAATTATGGCTAAAATATTGAAGCCATTTAAGTGCTATTGCAAATTAATGTTTCTAAACATAAATAAAGTAACAGTATTGTAAGGCCAATATAAGCAACAAATTAAATATAAGATTATATGTTATGAAATTAAATTTATGATAAATAGAATATAATTGAGAATTTTTTTTTACTCAAAATAATTGAGGAAAAATTATTTGCCTTCTTTATTTTTATCCAACTTAGGAAATATAGTTTGATCATACCAACTTTATTATATTTCGTATATGCCAAAATAGGCAAAACTAGAGAGTCTTCAATAGTGAAGTAAAGAGTCATATTTATTTTCTTAATATATCTCATTAAATTCTTATAATCTAAATTGATTGAAAGATTTTCTTTCCCCTTTTTATTAATTTTAATATCATTAATTTCTTGATGCTCCAAAAATTAGGAAACCATCCATGACAAATAAAGAATGATAAATTATTAATGAAATTATTTTCATAAATTCATTTGTCTAATTTCTTGATTTAAATTCATTTGAAGAGATAATTATATCAAACTTCTAATATCATTATTTAGACAAAGTTATGAACATAACTTGTACATGTTAATTTAATGAGATAAATGAAGTAATAAAATAAGCAGTCATTGAATTGATCATTCAATTGTTCATTCTAACCCCCTCAATCTCTATGATATTTAACATTTTGTATAATTTAATCGAATTAATCATATGATAAAACACATCTAGTATTTTATTGCATGATAGTAATGGCGGGTTATATTGCCACTAAAGGACAATGAATAATTATTTCCTGTTAATCAAAATTTATTTCTCAATGAAGAATCACATTTAAAGCCAAAATAAATGTCATCTATGGCCCAGAATAAATGTGGTGTAACAAACTTGAGATAACATTTGAGACATTGTTGTTGTTTGAGAAAAGTCTAAATTTAGCCCCTCAACCTCAACTGTTCAATAAGTCTATTTTTGATCTCTCAACTTTTTGTTGGTCCAATTTTAGTCCCTCAACTATTCAATAAGTCTATTTTTTGTCCTTCCATCCGTTAAGTTCTTACGTGTCAGTTAAATTTGACACGTAAGCAATGACATGACATATATTCTTGATACATAAACGTAACATATTTTTTAAATAAACATGCACCACAAATGTGTACAATAAAATAATATTTTAAGAAAAAAGGAAAATTAAGAAAATTTTATTTTTTTTCAAATATTTGCCATGTCACAATTGTCACGTTGAAATTTTGTATCAAGAATATATGCCACGTATTGCTTACGTATCAAATTTAACTGACACATAAGCACTTAACGGATGGAATGACTAAAAATAAACTTATTGAATAGTTTGGGGACTAAAATTGAACTAATAAAAAGTTGAGGGACAAAAAATGAGCTATCTGAATAGTTGAGGGGGCAAAATTAGACTTTTCTCTTGTTGTTTCAAACCTTTTTTTTTTTGAATTGTCAAATAATAAATTAACCAGACTAATATAATTGTTAGTTTATGAATTGAAACAACAATTTTATAAGAAATACTTATTCCTTTTTTTTATGTTAAATCTCCACAATTTTTGTAACTCCAAAACATGTAAGAATTTGCAAAATAACTTTAGGGAGTTTAATTGGGAACCCGCAACCCGAACGATCCGCGACCCGAACGACCCGTGACCCGAATGATCCGTGACCCGAATTGACCCGTGACTCAAATGACCCACCCAATTTGATCCGAAAATAAAAAAATTTTGTTTTAATATTAAAAAAGTCTTGAAATTGAGAATTTTATGGCTTGTTCTAACATAATTGACATGATAATACTAACCAAAATAACTCAAATGAACTGAAATATTAATTCGGATGAATAGCGACCTCTAATCTGAGTGACTTTTGACTAGAATCTGACGCTGACTATAAGTCAACTGATCCGCGACCTGAACCCGAACGACCCGAAACCCGAAATGATCCGTAACCCGAATGACCCGAAACCCGAATGATCCGTAACCCGAACGACCTAAAACCCGAACGACCCGTAACCCGAACGGCCCGCAACCCGAACGACATGTGACCCGAATTGACCCGAACCCGAATTGACCCGACCCGAATCCTACCCGACCCGCCTGTTTGCCACCTCTAGGACTCAAGATATGTGTATAATAGGAGTATTTAGCCCAAATCGGGAACATTAACCATTAAAAAAATGTTAAAAGAAGAACAAAGAAATCAATTTTTTTTATTGATGAAATACATTATTAATGTCAGTGACTTTAATAATAATTCCTCTTTGTTGTTAATATATATTACCACTAATATAAAATTTTTATTTCCCGCAAAACGAGGTAGGGAGAGGAACTCAAGGGTCAAAGCCCAAATATGAGAACCATAAGAAAAATGAAGAGCAGAGGATACATAAACTTTTTGTTTATGTTTCCTTTCTTTAATTACTCAGTTAATTTTGTCTTCAATATTTCATATAAAGAGTTTTTATTGATTTAATTCATAAGAAGAGATAAATATATCAAACTTCTTATTGCATAGATGATCACAAATAATTAGTGAAATCCTTTAAAATAAAATTATTTGTCAAAGCTTCTTTAATTTAAATTTATATAAAGTGATAATTTTATCAACCTTCATATGACATTTCACTATTCCAGTCATACATGTATGCAACATGTTTTTTTTTTTAAAGAAAAATATTGATTAATATATTTTAATTAAGTCATGAGGTATCAATGGCCAAAATAAATCTTAAGACCATACATGTTCTCCAGATAAATGTAACCTCCTTTTAATTACACCATTTGCCACGTAAATTAGTGTGTATTAATTCATGGAATGCTATCATTATCATTAAACGGCAGGATGATTATTGTCATAGTCATTAATAAAAATTTATTATGGTGAGTCATTATACGAAACTGCAAAGGCTATGAGAAATTGGTATATGAAAAATATATTAAATTAACCAGCCACTAAATTGGGATCAGTCAATGTGCCATAACTACGGATGTTACAGCAGTAGTCAAGAAAAATATTAGATTAATATTAAAAGCATTTTTTTTCCTTTATCAATTTATCTCTAGCAAATCAGAGATGGAAAGCCTGTAAAAGACAAAATATCTTTATACATATGAATAATAGAACCAAATTACGGTTTAATTGTAAGCTAAAGTAAATAAGCTTAGCCAATTTAAAAATTACAATATATGGCCAATAGAAGGCAACAATGTATATTGTATACATAGCCAGAAATGGTAAAGTTCTTAGGACTAATTAGATTAAATCAAATTTAAATGTAAGGTAAAAGATCTGCTTAAAATTTGATTAACAGATTTATAACATCAAGATAAGGCTTGAATATATGTTGCACAAATCATATTAAAACAAACAGATCCAATGAATTATTAAAGATATAATATTCAGCAGTAAAACAAGAAAAACAAGAATTGAGTAGTGATTTTCAAATCTGGATCTCATTGTAATAAATAGTTTGAACCATATAATTAATTATAATGCAACGAATATATAGTTGGATTATTCTGTCTTTAAATTGTTGGTTACTATTTCTAAAATTTAACCATTTAAATAATTAAATAAAATCTTAAAATAATAAATAAATAAGACAAGCCTAAATGTAACCATGCGATCAAGTCACGACTGCCCTAAAGACAGAATAACGCCATTTTGTGCAGGGAATCCCGTTTATCCGTCTCCAACGTTCTACACCACGAGGAAATCTCGTATCCATTCCAGTAGCACAGTCACGGAGCAGCTTCATTTCAAAGAGAAATGAAGTCGGGCACCATGATTTCTCAAAACCAAGTTAGAATAATATATTTGAGAGGAATATTAGGTGAATGTATTATTTGTTGTTGTTATTCTTATAGAAATAAGGGAAACTACTTTTATAATAAGCGAGAGATGAGAAAACTTGGTTAATGAATTAATTCAATTTCAAACTCCTAATTAAATGACCATTAAAATATAACAAATAAATTTTAAAATTTAATATATTATTTAAATAAATAATATACAACATGTAATGCTCCAATATTACTTGGAAAGTTGAACGGAATAAACACACCCTTAGGGTGCACAATCATTTTCATAAATGTATGCTACCAAATTAAACATGATACACGCCAGTTAATAGCTAGATGTGCATATCATGCATGTCTACATACCACGAATAATTCAGATTTTGATATATGCAAAATAGGACCATTATGTTTCTGGTCTCACAAACAGCTAAAAAACCAACCACTAGTTTTCAAACAGTGGTGGCTATTAAAAGGAACCCCTAGAATGGTGCTCTTTTACCAAAACTGTGGGAGACCTTTAAATGCTTTTAATAGTGGCCAAGCATGTAATCCAAGTATATAAGTTAATTTTCTTTTGTAGACATCTAATGAACAGAGAAATGATAATTTTTGTAGATAAAATTGTCTAGTTGGACTTCTTTGATGCACCTTCTACTATTTGGGATTTTGATTCTGGTCTGGTGGATGGAAAACAAAATCCATTCCCATAAACAACAGCCACGATTTAAAAAATCACTGTCAAGAAATTCTGTCTATCGCTGCTTACATAGTCTCCAGTTGTTCAAAGTGAGCCAATATCCATTGACTTAATTTGAAGTTATGCCATCAATATTCATCTATGTTTTGCACTCACGAGAATCGAATAATATATCTCCAAAATTAATAATCTTAAAAATTACAATAATATGAAATAAGTAAAACTAATGTTCAAACACACCACTCAAAATATTTTCAATAGAAAGATGGGTTTGCCAATATGTTGATTTAGTTTAATAGCATAGAGTATATAATATGATGAAAATTGATATTATGTTATATTAATTTATGTAACAATTTTTATCATGATAATATTATCTATGTGATAGCAAGTACTTTTCTCTAGCATAATTGAAATAAATATGCTCTATTTTACTTATCTCTAATTCTTACTGTTTCTTAAAAATTCGCATCTGTATATTCAAATTAAGAATTCAGTTGTACTTAATCTAATCTTGACCAATAAAGAATATTCTCACTAACTATTTAACTTATTTTTGAGTCACATAAGTACATACCTATATATACAATCTATATGCACCTCAAAAGTTAGTAAAACACAACTTTATTAAAAGTAATATTTGTTCATAAATTATAATTATGACTTGTGAGCCACATACATTGTGATAAAAGAAGGCCTAGGCGGCCGTCTAGGCGGTGCCTAGGCACTCGGCTGCAGGACACCATCTAAATTTTGGCCTAGTCGTTTGATCTAGGCGCTATCACGTTTAGAGCTTCATCTAGATCCGTTCAGATTCAACTTTTGCCGATTAATCTCCGTCTAGAGCTAGTTTTTTGATATCCGTTGCGTTCAAACCACACGATTTTTCTAACAAGTCTCTGAAACAAGGGAGGAAGAATGGCGAGGGAGATGAAAGAGTGGGCCGGGCCCACTAGTTTACACATGATATTGGTGATTTTTTATTTAAATGATTCTGTATTGTATAATATAGATTTTTAGTTGTTATTATTTTAAAATAGTCCCTCTTTTTTGAAATATTGTCATTTTTATTAGTAGTTTTGTATTTAAATATATATAAAAAATATTAACCATATATATATATATATATATATATATATATATATATATATATATATATATATATATATATATATATATATATATATATAAAAATATATAAAAATACAAATCCATCAAGACCCGATTAATTCTCGACAGTACCGGCCGTCCGACTAGCGCCTAGCGATTTCTATAACACTGACCACATAAATGGAAAGGAAAGGACATCTCCAGTTAGATATACTGGACTGGAGAACTCCATGGGTTTATGGTGGCGTTCTATAGCTTGTGGGCTGAGTTGGGCTTAGTGGATTGATGCAAAGAAAAGTGACGGTGTCAGCTGACTCACAAGTCACACCCCTCCAAATGTTGCCTTTTCACCCTTTTTTATGAAGATAAATAAAATATGAGAAAATTAGTAATAATATTTAACTAACATAGTGGCTATTTTTTTTTCTTTAGATTAAACCCACAATTTATATGTTGATAGAATTCGCTAAAAAATGTGCTATACAGGATTGTGCGAATCTGGGACCTTTATCAAAGTTCTAAGATGCATTATGAATTATGATGCAAGTTTTGACTTCCATCTCTTTTTCTATCTTTCTAATTCATACCTTTTTTTTTATTTTGGCGAAAAAAAAAATGGAATTGCCTTTTGTCATTCTAATAGTATCCCCACGAAGCTATTCAGTATTACTTATTAGTATTCCTTTTTCAAACAAATATATAAAAGAAAATATAGAGTTGATAACATTGAAATGTCAATTTACAAATGATCACTATGGCTAGTGATTCATAATCTAATTAGTTCAATATAAATCACAATAAACAAAAAAAATATAAATTAAATTTCATGAACATCAAAATAGAAGGAAAAAAATTATAAATAACTAATGTTCTTTTTGTTATTTTATTTTATTGCATACTCTCTTCTATTTGTAAAATAATAATCATTAATTATTTCATAATTATATAAGTGAAATTTCTATTAAAATTATTTACATTATTAACAAAAAATTTGGGAAAATATTCATACCACCCGCTTAAATATATCATTAACATCATCGACCATATATCTATACCTTTTCGGTTGTTCATTATATGTATATATATAACTATTATGTTTTATATGTCTATTATAATATTTTATTTTCTTAATATTATAAATTTTCATATGAATAATAATAAATTTTATTTTTATACATCATATTTTTTTTATATATTTATTCTACGTTTCTATATATGAATATATATATTTTTGTACTTCTATTATGCATTTGTAAATTTTGATGATTAGTGAAAATAGGATTGTCGTGACTATTAGGTCTCTACGTTTTTTTACCCTTAACCTATATTTTGATTTTAGCAATACCCTCCTCTCCGGTCTTCATTTTTTCTTTTGGCCAGTCTTGGCTCACTATTTCCACATACTTATGAAGTGTTGATCTTACTCTTTCTCCTATTCTATGTTGCACAGACACTTCAAAAAATCGGCTGTACCCATGTCAGACACGTGTCGGATACGAACACGGCACATACACAACTCAGACACATGTCGGACACACCATGTAGCGTATCTGAATATTTTAATATTAATTAATTTTTGGACACGGTTCGGACACGGTGGGCTACGGTTCGGACACGGCTAGGATACGGTTTGGGCACGACTGGACACTTTTCGGACACAGTCCAGTATATAAAAGTCCAATTTAAATCAATATTTTTTATATAAGTATATATGTTTTCTCATTTTTTTCTAAAAATATATTCTTTTTATTTTACTAATAACACATTTAATGTATTTTTTTCTAACAGCCATAACTTATGAGAACTAGATAATAGAGACGATATCTTTTCTTTTCTTTTCTTCACGCATTTCCGTAGGAAAAAATAATCTTTCTTATTGTTATCCTCTCGTATCTTTTCATTATCATATATATTATTTTATATTTTTTAGATATATAATTAATTATATTAAAATAATAATAAAATAATATGTATATATAGCGTGTCGTGTCCGATACTTTTTCTAAAATTGCCGTGTCGCCGTGTCCGTGTCGGACACGACATCCGTATTCTTATCCGTGCAACATAGCTCCTATCATCTGTTGCGCGGACACTTCAAAAATCCGGTTGTGTCAGTGTCGGACACGTCGCTCCTCGGACACTCCTCGGACACACCACGTGGCGTGTCAAATATTTTATTATTAAAAATCGTCAGGACACTTCTTGGATACTTCTCATGACACTTCTCAGACACGTGCATTGGGCTTGTTAGCACAATTATTGCACTATTTCATCATCCTCGTATTTTAGAGACTAGTTCATCTTACTTTTCTATTCCATTAATTGTAGGACTACACATTTAAAGTGAATTTTGATTATTTAGTTTCATGTTTCCATACACAAATATGTAAAACGTCAAATATCTTGTATGCACGTATAGAATTGCAACTTCAAATATTATATATATTGTAACAATTATAAAATATTACGTATAACTTTATAATTATATGGTAAAAATATTATGTATATCCTTTAAAATAAAATAAAATTGAAATAAATAATATATACTATAATTAAATTATATATTTTATTCATAAAAACGTGTCGTGTCCTGATAAATTTTGAAATTTGCTGTGGCGGTGTCTGACACCGACAAGTGCAACATAGCTCCTATCCAATCTAAATCTATTTTCTCATCCTCTTCATTTCTCCAACTCATATAGAAACTCAAATGCCAGTCTCAGTTAGAAAGACTGGAGACGAATACGACTACCCTCTCCAGTTAATTCATATCTTTTTACATTAATTGCGTGCCAATTAACACAGAGCTAAGAGGGAAAAAGCAATAAAAAAAGGGAACAATATGAATATCTCTTTCAAGAATTTAAAGAAATAAATCTCCTGATATTCTTCTCTTCACGACCCTATATATACCCCCACATTCCTCCTCTACATGTATTCTTGTGGCCTCCTCTGTTCTTCATTTCTCCTCTTTCTATTTATTCTTGACTCCATTCATACACCCTGTTCTCTGTTTTCTTTTCTCCTGTATTTAATCATGCCTCCTTCAATCATTCAAGAAATCCAACAACCTTTCTTTGAACCGAAACAATTTCACCAAGAACGACTCAATCTTCAAGTTCTTAGATTGGTTCTTCCAATTCCCAACAAAGAAACAATTCAAGAGAAAGAAACAGAGAGAAGTGGTACTGGTTGGAGTTCTCTCCTCTCTCTCTCTACTCCTAAAGATGGCTTTACTGATCTCATTGGAAAGCCGGCTTACATCTCCAAAGAAACTCAACCTCCTTTGACCTCCATTTTCAAGAAAACCAAATCCGGTACCAAGAACAACCTTGAGTTATGCACTGAAACACTGGGTTGTGAAAACGGTACCGTGTACACAACTGACGATTACAAGAGAGATGGTTTTTTGTGTGAAAGAGTAGGGTTTCGAGCTCAAATAGAATTGGAGGAGAGGAGAAGAGAGAACAAAGAAATGGTAGAGAGAAGGATTAAGAGGGTAAAAACCGGTACCGAGTTCCCCCCGGCTTTGAAGACTCGTACTGGGGAAACATGTGTTAATATACTAAGAAAGAAAGAAAATGGAAGAATTGTAATGTATGCTGTGAACCAACAATCCATGGTAAAAGCAGAGAGGAAAGACGGCAGGCTCCGATTAAGCATGCCCTCCAATAGAAAAGAGAAAATGAACGAAACCCATGAGGAAAAGAAGGGAAGGAATGAAGAGGAAGAGGAAGAGGAAGAAGGGAATTATTTGGGAGTAGTAGGCAAGGCAATGAATGGAAAGGAAGAAATGGAGAGGATGAGGATTCTAATGGCTGGGAGATGTAAAGAAGAAGGAAGAAGAGAGAACTGGGAGTCCTTTTGGGTGGCCAGTTCTTAATTCAAAAATTGAAAGGGCTTAATTAACATTTTTTTCCTTTTCTGGTTTATTTTCTTTCGTTTTGCGGTGGTTATATGTAATTTACGTTAGTTTTTCGAAGTAGTTAATTAATTTGTCTAACTTTTTTTTTGATTAAATAATTTGTCTAATTTAAATATGCTTTGGTGGTATGAAATGAAAGCAAGATTACAATGCTATTTACGATTGATACAAAATTACTGATTGATAAATGCGAGACATATGGAAGATTTTGATAAGCATAACTTCATTTTTGACTCGTTAATCTAAACAGAATACGATGAGAAGAACGAAACAAAACATTAATTACATGTCATGATACTCAAGGGTCCAGGCTCAAGAGGATTTAAGCGCATACTTGTAAAACAACTGATTTGTGAGGGCCTACACAGAAAAGAAACTTCGAAAGATCGTAATGTAAATAAAAGCATTTGCTGTGGTCCCTAATTTAATCCTGAAAACAAAAATAAGGAAATTGACCGTGAAAGTGAAAAACACAATCTTTATTGGGACATGACATAATAATATATAAATAAAAAATAAAAACACATTATATATATGAAAAAATGAAAATAGTATATACACTAGTCAGTATATAAAAATACGGAATATGTTGTGGAGTTGGGAAATTTCTCACACCTTACAAATAATTAGACTTGCATATAAATTTCTTACACTATACTATAGAATTTTGGGAAAATCAATACAGAGAAAAATACATACTTTTTAAAATTTCATTCAACTAAATTCTTATGATATATACTATTGAGTTGAAAATTTTGAGAGAGTCATGTTTCATCCTAGTTTCTATAAAGCTTGATTCGTGTCCTTTTAGTTCAATTAAAAAGACCTCTGTGTGATGAGTTATATTCAAAAGATGGAACTAAATCAGAATGATTAGAATATATTGGCTAGCACTAGAATGATCAGAATGATTAGTATTTAACATTAGAAGTTCACTGAAAATTTTCCTACTATTGGGCCAGAGGCACTTCAGATAAGTGAAAATTGTGAATTTATAGTCTCCTTATTCCCTTGATTTCTTTGTTGGAGCATAATAAATCGATTGACAGCCGATTAGGGCCAGTAATTTGCTGTGAATTTTTAAAATTGATATCAATAAAAAAAATTAGTCATTTAATGATCAATAACTAGTTAGTTCAATTTACAACATAATAATAAATCAAAAGCCCGCGAATTTCTATTATCAATAAAAATGAAACTGTAGTCTCTCGATTCAAAAATATTAATCACATTTTTCACTAAATGTAGAAGTCTCTTTAACAAAAAAAAAAATTATCTTTAAATAATGATAAAAACTAAAAGAAAAAATTATATCAGAAATATACTGATTTATGATCAATATAAAGAAAAAGTCAATGAATTTATAGATGAAGGTATTCAGTAAAAAATCTTTTTTAAACAATGATTATTAAAAAAAAAAAATTTAAGAGAAGAAAAAAAGAAAAGAAAATCAAAGAAATATGAAAAGACTAATTTAAAATAATTTATTTAAATTTAGAAAATTATTTGAGCTATTCATTTATATAGAAAATTTGTAAATGTTACAAGTTCTATGTAAGTATGGACACATAAGTAACTACAAATATATCTTGAAATAATATGATAATTTAAGAGAAAAAAATAAATCGAAACTATATTAATGTTAAGTTCAATATAAAGAGAAAATTCAAACTAATTTACATATGATTTTATTAAAACAAATTTATGTAAACATTGATTATTAGTTTTTGTTGAATAAGAGAAAAAACAGGAAAGAAAATAAAAGAAATACGAAAAGACTAATTTAAAATAATTTATTTTAATTTGAAAATCTTTTGAGCCATTTATTTTTGTCTAAAATTCATATTAATAATGTGATAATTTATATGTAATTTAGGACAAAAAATGACTATAAATAAATCTTGATAAATGTGAAAAATCAAGAGAAAAAATTGAAAGGGAACTATACTGATATGGAGCTCAATGCTAAGAAAAAATTCAAATGAATTTATATATGAAGATTTTAGTAAAAAGAACTTTTTTTTTTTGTAAGATAGGAAAAAAATAAGAAAATAAAATAAAAAGAAATACAAAAGATCAATTTAACATAAATTATTTTAATTTAAAAAGTAATTTGAACTATTCATTCATGTAGAAAATTCGTATGAAGAATGCTAGTAAGATGTATGCATGTAATAAGATATAAATGGCTACAAATAATTCTTTAAATAATGTGAAAATTAGGAGAAAAAAAAATAAATCGGGACAATATTGATATGGAGATCAATGTAAAGAGAAAATTCAAGCGACAAATTAAATCGGGACAATATTGATTTGGAGATCAATCTATAAAAACTAATGTAAACAATGATTATTACAAAAGGAGAAAAAATAAAATAAATGAAATACGAAAATACTATCTTAAAAATTATTTTAATTTTAAAATTCTTCAACCTTTTCATTTATATAGAAAATTCGGATTAAAAATGCTATAACTTGCATGTAAGTAAAGAGACGTAATTGACTACAAAGAAATTTTGAGATAATGTAAAATTAAAAAAATAAATAAATCGAAACTATATTGATAGGGAGCTCAATATAAAAATTCAAATGAATTTTATATAGAAAGGTTTTATTTAAAATCTTATTTAAACATTATTTTTATTTTTTTTAAAAGTGGAAAAAAAGAAAAATATAAAGTGAGAAATTACTAATTTTTATTTTGAAAATCGTTTGAGCTATTCATGTATATAGAAATTCCGTATTAATACAAGTTGTTTTTTTTACAATAGCCCATAGGCTTACACACACACTCATACTCATACACGAAGGCATATATAATCATATCCGAAAATCTCTTAGAAAGTCTCTCTAAAATTCTCGCTAGATGCGAAATTCGATCCTCTCATCTATGAAAAATGGGTATATAACCATTAGATTATTTTAGTGATGGTATATTAGTATAAATTTTTTGTACGTAAGAATACCCAAATGACTATAAAGAAATCGTGATATAATGTGTAAAAAAATAATAAATGTGAGATAAATTAAAGAAGTTGAACCTATGCAACCAATAGTATCAATTGACATCATCAAATGAAAATGATGCGGCACACTTATTATATAAACTCCCGCAACTTTTTTTTATTAATATTTAAAAAATTGAAACGTTTCAACAGAATTAACAATACATAATTAAAACAAATAATTTGTGTATCATTAATTAATATGATAATTAGTATATAGTTAAAATGACAAAATATCATATTACTAATAGGAATTAATATATAGTTAACACATAAATTACTATTGCATGTTAATTATTTACAAATTATATGTTAATCATTATTTTCCAATATTCATGTGATTTTTTATATTAAAAATATCATAAAAGTTTGATAAAATCAAATATAGAAGGATAGGAGTATTTTGGTAAGAAAATGGAGAAGTTCATTTTAACCAACCTTTCGATTTAGGGAGGTAAAAATGAAGAAAGTGGATTTTGAAAATTTTCCCAAAAAATACCCCCTAGAATAACATGAAATTTCAATCTATCACTAACTACCAATATTCTCTCTCTCTCTCTCTCTCTCTATATATATATATATATATATATCACATGAAGTGTCTTAAGAAAATATATTATGTATAGAATGCTACATCAGTAGCGAAACAATTATGCGCCAACGCCAAAATCCATATCCACACTCAAGTACATTTTCATGAGATTGGACTTCCCTCATAAATCATTACATTTTTCTCTTAGAAATAACTTGGTCATTTATCAAAAACATATTTTTGAGAAGATATTTTTGAGAAGAAAAGGATAAAGAAAGAAAGTACTTCTTGATCGACAGAATTCTCATATCATGTTCGTAATTTTTGAGAAAAAGGACCACGTGAACATTTGGGCCATTATTGCCCGTATAATCAAAAGCTTGAAATGGCCACAAAGGAAGAGTTTGGCCTCTGCTAATCTCCTTGCTTGGCATGTAGCATTCGTTATTTCTCTTTAACTTGCTTCTAAAGGTCTCGACATTTTTGTCAAATTAGAAAATGCCCCTGAGTATTGCTTGAGTTTTTCACCATTTGGCATTGTCTTGGATTTAATAAAAAAATTAAAAAAGAAAAAAACAATTGATTCAAAAAAAAATAAAAAAAAACATAAAAATTAGAATACTGATGGTGCAACAAATAAATCAATACTTTCTTGGCAGCAAGTGACAATATTAATAGCGAAATTTATTTGAACGGATTGGATTAGGCCTCCATGGACCTGGGTGAATCAATAAAACAATTTAATTTTGGTGAGATGGTCCTTTACACGCTCAACATGTCCATACCCCTCAAACAAGTCCTTTTTACTCCACGAATCAACTTATAGAATTTTTCAGTATGCTGTTTGTGTCTCAAAGATACCATTTTATACATCATAGAAATTCAGAATTGAGAAAGACAGTGGTATCTTTCTTTGGATGGGGACTTGGGACCTCAACTTATCCATTTGACGAAAAGAAATGCCTGTCTTCTACTGCTGTATGCATCAAATATTTGGATGTCTACTAAATTCTGTGAAAAAATTAAAAAACTCAGAATCATAAGAATGGAAAAAGGAAAGAAAATACTTTTCATTAGGTGCTGATGGACGAGGGGTCATAATAGCTAGTACAAAAATTTAAGATAAGATAAACAATTATTGAACAATATATATACTCAATAGATATTATGCTAGTTTGAATATCTAACTCATATGAATATGGAAAACGGAAAATATATGGCAACCCAAATAATGCCCACACAGTAAATATATGCTGGAATCCAAGAGAAATACACATCACCAATATGGGCCCGACGGAGTGTCACGTAGGAAATAGCCATTCAGTATGTACATATTCGTCATGATTTTGAGGCGGGTATTGAAACCTCGATAGACGAAGTGACAGATTAACAATAATGACTATTGTCTGGCTCTCTTCCACCTGTTGAGCAGACTCATGTTTTTAATGTGACAATGCCAGAAGCTCGAAAATCGGTGTTTGCATTCCCATGTATACTCCCTTTTCTCCTTCTCAGGACCTCCTCCCACATTTGTTTTCAAACATTTCAATGTTATTGCAGTGGATGGACAGTGTTATAAATAGAATATTGTGGTGATACATTCAAGGTGATATTTCTTTCATTGCGGAAGCGTTAAACCAAAGCAACATGGAAATGATAAGTATTAAGTAATAATAATATGCAGAACTGTAAGTATGTTTTTTTGTTTGGTATTCTAATATGGGGCACATGATTTAGAATATTAAATTTGTAGGCGGGAGAGTATGATGACATTAACACTTATGATGCATTTGAGACCCCTCCAAGGTCATCAATTGAGAGCACAGACGAGGCAATTTGCGTTTTGCCAGCCTTTTATGCGCTTTGGTTAAGTATCTTAACTCTTAAGTAACAATTTCTTCGTTGTTACAGGTTACAACCGTCATTTCCGATGTGAAAAAGTTTGTTACACAGTACAATGAAGATCTTATTGAATTTATTGCGGACATAGACGTTGGATCGGAAGGTGAGCAGTCCGCAGATGATTCCCACACAGTGAGTGGATTCACTAAATTTGGTTGGTATTGTGGTAAATATATAGGGTTTCTTATGTTGTAGTAATTGTTTTTACTTTATGCTGGGTTCCAAAGGTATAGCAGTGGAAGAAAAGATTGACGGTGGTGTAGCCCCTGAGGAAGAGATAAGAGCAACGGAGAATAGTCTTGTCGCAACAGTTAGTAGTGCATCTTGTGTCAAAATAGTGGCAGTTCAGGGACCAAGCCCATTGCAAGTTGGTGGCTCCCGTAAGCTGCAGAATTAGATATCACAGTATTTGTCCCAAGATATACATTTTAAATTACAAGAGCATTGTTTTCATTTTCATTGCTGAGTTCCTACGTTTTGGCCATGCAGGAAAGGCCCAAATAAAAAAGGAGGAACCTAGTTGGAGAATCATAGAGAAGGTCATTATGCCCCCGGTTATTCCTAAAGGACGCCAGACAAAGAAGATATAAGATATTCACGAGAGTCATAGTGGTAGAAACTACAATTGCCGGGGATATTGTCTCGGTGAGATGCACGTTGGTTATGATTCATTTGTCAATGGTGCTTTCAAGCAAACAAAGAGCACACACAACCACAACAAATGATGGTATGAACCGATGTTTTACCTAGGTATCATACCTGGTAGCTTGTGACAGACGGTAAAGCACGGACATTTCATGAGATTACATATGGACTCAATTGTGCAAAGATGATTACGGAATGCCTTAAACCACAAGGATGCAAGTTGTGGATTTTTGAGGTGTACGACAAGAAGGCATTTGAGGGATACAAGGAGGCTTGCGGCAGGAGAATAAGAATGCTAGAAAGAGGATGCAGTCGAAATCATCGGAGCAAAAGTCTCTACCATCTCAGCGCATATTTAGTTCACTCATCTATCCTAGGAGCATGGATATGGAAAATCCGATATCAGCACAAAGCACTCGACGCAGGACATATATAGTGTTGAACATCCGTGTAGTAAATTATGCTTTCATTTATGGTATCTTATGAATATATATATTGCGCAGCAAACAATAGCCAGACCGTTTAACTCGGGAGATTGTCAAGAACCGAGAAAGATGTGCAGTGATAAACAACATGATTCACAGGTCAGCACAAGTGATGAATGGTCAATACAAACATCCATGTGCTTCTTATATATTTTGTTATGTTATGATGGATATTTGGATTTTTTTTGCAGTAACATCACAGATACGAAGGAACTCCCATTATGTATCACTTGCGCAGTTTGAACGTTGCATACGCTGGAACGAAGGTTCCAACAAACTTTGTTGATAATGAGAGTGGATATTCTTTTGAAGGTAAGAATGTTCAATATATTAGGGTTGTTTCATATATAGTTCAAGTACGCTAGCGGGAAATATTACATTTTATATGGTAGAGATAACACCGCTTGACCTTGATATTGAGATAATTTTCTATAACATGGAAACCTCTTTTGCATATGATGATGACCCCCCGCCCTGTCACCTTCAACATTGTCGGTTGTCGTCCTGGCAAACGATACCGTTGTAAAGGCAATCACATAGCTGTATGAGACAACACCGAGCAACATCATACGATAACAATATGTATCCAACATCAACATATGGCCATAACTTCCCCCCATCTACAGCAGAACCAGCCACACGCAATGATCAGTGTCTTGTCAAGTTCATACACAAAAGAAAGCAGTCATTTTGGCAAAATAATTCCACAAGTTATGAACCCTTTATTGATGTCTGATGTCACACGGAAACGCTCTTCAAACGAGATACACCATCATACACAACACCCACATGTGCATCATCGTCCCCACAGAACGTACCACTGATTACTCGCTTAGTTGATTCACCATCAACCCTGAGGGGAATTTTTTTGAATAATAGCACTATTTTGAAGAATAATTAATTAGATAGCATGATTTTCAAAATATTTGATTAGGTAGCACTTCCGCCAGAGGGTCTGACGGAACTAGGGAATTTTTTTTTTTTGCTAATCTCGGTCATTTGGCACCCTTAAACAGCCTTAATTAATGAAAAATGCTAGTTCCGCCATCGGGTCTGGCGGAACTAGGTAAAATTTATTTTTGGCCCAATTTAGACGGTGAAATTGGCCCAAAAATGACGAAAATATAGGTTCCGCCAGACCCTCTGGCATAGGTCTGGCGGAACTAGACAATTTTCCCAACTTACAATCTGACCCAAAAAGTCCAAAAAAATGGTCTAGTTCCGCCAGACCATCTGGCGGAACTAGCTATTTTCTAGTTAGTTCCTCCAGAACCTTTGGCGGAACTAGCTAGTTCCGCCAGTAGGTCTGGCGGAACTAGACCATTTTCCCAACTTACAATCTGACCCAAAAAGTCCAAAAGAATGGTCTAGTTCCGCCAGACCATCTGGCGGAACCAGCTATTTTCTAGTTAGTTCCGCCAGAACCTTTGGCGGAACTAGCTAGTTCCGCCAGTGGGTCTGGCGGAACTAGACCATTTTCCCAACTTACAATCTGACCCAAAAATTTCAAAATTTAGCGTTTAGTAACGGTTTTTAATAAAAAACCGA
Organism: Juncus inflexus; assembly: GCA_024447665.1. Lineage (NCBI taxonomy): Eukaryota > Viridiplantae > Streptophyta > Magnoliopsida > Poales > Juncaceae > Juncus > Juncus inflexus. The sequence goes on along the minus strand of JAJHPC010000014.1, from coordinate 3,892,975 downwards.
TACTAAATATTAGTACTGTATCGGTTTTTATCAAAAAACCGATACTAAATCGGGAAATTTTTTTCCATTTAGTAACGGTTTTTATAAGATAACCGTTACTAAATCTGACACTTAGTAACGGTTCTTCCCTAAAAACCGTTACTAAATGCAGTTAGTAACGGTTCTTCCATAAAAAACGTTACTAAGTGGAAAAAAAATTTAGCTATTTTCTAGCTAGTTCCGCCAGACCGTCTGGCGGAACTAGCTAGAAATAGCTAGTTCCGCCAGTGGGTCTGGCGGATCTACCCACTGCGTTTTTTTAAACCCGAATTTAAACCCGTCCGACCCTCATTTTAACCCTACCCGTCCGTTCGAAAAAAGAAGAGAAAAATTTGGGGGCGAAATTTCATGCGATTTGAGAGGAAATTAAAGGAGAAAGAGGGGAGAAATTAAAGGAAGAGAAGGAGAAGTTAGAAAGAAGAAGAAATATGTAAGTTATTTTGTTTGATTTTGAGTTTTGATTAGTTATTTTTGTTGATTTGGTTGAATTGAAATAAGTTTTGATTGAGTGAAATTAGTGCGAAATAGGTATGGATTTAGTGAGATTAGTTTGAAATTGGTTTAAATAGGTTGATAGTATTGAAATTTGTTTGAATTTTTGTTGATTTCTTTAGAGAAGAAGAAGAAGGAGTACATTTTTCGTCAAATTTATTCGGTATGAAAAAAATTTGTAATTATTTTTTATTACTTAGTTATTTTAAAGAAAAATATAATATAAATTTATTTAGTAATATATTTATTTATACTAATTGTGTATGGTTTTTTTTAATATATACAATTTTTTGTATTAAAAAAAATAGAATGAAGCAATTTGTTTATTTTTGTGTTAAATAGTATGTTTATTTACTAATGTAAAAATATATTGTTTAATTATTATTTATATTTAAAAAATAAAATTTATATAGGGATGTCATCTAGGGGCGGATCTAGTCGGGGCGGATCTAGTCGTGCGGATCGGGGGAAGGCTCCTATAGTTGAGCCAGAAGGTCCGGTATATCGTCCGCCGAACGAATTCCCGGGATGATCACGAACCGTATGTTTCAGCCAACCGGACAACACCAAGGCTAAAGCGAAAGGGGGTTTCCGATACGAGGCAACATCATATTAATGTATTGTATATAAAATTATTTCTATATATCTATTTATTTAATTATGTAAAAATAATGTACTTATATGTTTCGTTTCCGCAGGTGCCATGGAATGTTCAGTTCGAGCCATATTTTGCGAGTGCGTGTTTGTTACAAACGCGAGAGAATCGGTTATATACCAATCGATGGCATACGATAACCGCTCTGCAGAACGGTGGAGAAAAGAGACACATACGTTCCACATGCCGCACGGAGAAATGACCATAACGTTAGAGGATGTTTCATGCTTGTTGGGGTTGCGGGTGGATGGCAAGCCACTTTGTGTGAAGAACAACGGTATTAATTGGGCAAATAAAGCCGGGGAACTACTCGGAAAAACACCCCCCAAGAGATGTTCAGAGGATTAGGAAATAAGAAAAGCAACGTGTTGGTAAAAAAAAAATGGTTCATGGAGAATTTTGCCGATTTGGAGTGTGATGCCCCCATATTACGAGTCGAGCAATATTGTAGAGCTTACATGATCGGATTTTTTTCCGATATTTTATTTACAGATCCGAATGGGGACAGTTATTCGCTCATGCCCCTGGTACTTTTACAAGAAATGAATAATTTGCATGAGTGGGCATTTGGGAGTGGGGTACTTGCATACCTTTACAGAGAGCAGTGCAAAAGTACAGGTCCCGATCGGAAAAATATGGGAGGTTGCATCTTATTATTATAATTATGGGCTTGGCAACATTTTGCGACCGGAAGACCGAGAGTTTCATTGAACCCGGCAAGATTGAATATCTACGACGATCCGGATTACAATGATACGGTTGGCATGCTCTGGAGAGATGCAAGAGTTAAAGAGGATCCGTCGACTACTCATTTGTGGGCGAACCGCGACATGTTAGACATCATCCCTCAAAGTGATATCTTTTGGGCACCTTACGAACCATACCGCAATCGGCTACCGCCCATTTGTCAGGAAGAAAGAACTACGACACTACTCAGTGTGCCGTTGATTTATTTCTTGGATCGTCGAGCGTTATCGTCCGGAGAGGGTGATGTGACAGTTCGGGTATCGGCAAAAAATACCCCCGGAAATACCTGAAGCCGACAAAATTGCCGACAAAGAATTACGCGACCTGACGAATTTTAAGGGAAACAATTGGCGTAAGATTCACAAGAATTGGATTACACGTTGGAACGATAAATGGTATTGGTATTCGCAAATGGATCCCCTGGAGCCGTATACCCCTCTGGATTATGATGGTTACATGAGCTGGTATTGGCAGAATTCTGATCCGTTGATGCAGAGCACCATTTCGCACGGTTCGAGCACATACCGCCCCATGGTCCCCGAAAAAAGATTTGCGGTAAATTTTTGTAATATTTCTAAAGTTAAATTTAGAATTATAAATTTTTTATTTTTTTTAATATTTTAAGGGACAAACTGCCATGGAGGGAGCTTGCATAGGTTTCAGAATGCTCCGAGAATTTGGTGCAAATATGAGGGCGGAAGTAAGGGACGGTGTCAAAAAATGGTTGGGATGCCAAAAACTAATTTGTACTCAGCTTAATGAGTATCCCGGCGATACTGAGTGGGAGGTGCTCAACGAAACGAGAGCAGATGCGGGAGGAGAAGACGTCAGTCAGCTCACTCAGATGCAGACTCGGAACCAGGCGAGAGGGAGAGGAAGAGGACGCGACCGTGGTGCACGCGGCGGAGATGTTTAGGGTTTATGTTAGTGTTGTAGGGTTTATATTTTGAGATTTGGACTACGTTATAGTTTATGTGTTTGGGGTTTAGGGGTTATGTTTGGGGATTTGCATTATGTTGCGGATTGTTTGTTTGATTTTTTAGGGTTTATGGTTTATTGAGATTGTTTTAACTTAAGCATTACAACTACTCAACAATAAATAAAACAAACTAAATAAAATAAACAAAATGAAAACAAACTAAATAAACCAAACTACGGTCCATTGTAACGGTCTCCACCCATTTGTGTGCACTTTCGTTTAGTGTGTCCTGGTAATTTGCAGACGCTGCAATTCATTACACGCTTTTCTTTGTTCATGGTGTCCATATTGTTTTGGATTCGCAACTCCTACCTTCTTCCACGTTTCATCCTTCCGTTAGCATTTGTCCTTATAAGTTTATCACCAGGAAATAAATTGTAATTACAAATTTCTATGCGTGGCGTCCATTGTGATTTTTCCTTTACAGGATAGAAACTTTTTTCATACGTACGTTTCAAATTATCCAAGGAATAACACGGATGAATGAAAACTTCGCTAGATATAACTTTGCGTATACAAACTGCTATGACGTGCGAACACGGGTAGTGGTATATCGTAGGTTTCTGACACTCGCATTTTCCTTCGTTGATATCCACTCGCCATTTCTTTCTCAGAATTCCGATACCACTCGTCGAACGCCGGGTTTGCGTAAGCACCTGATAAATACCTTGCTCTAAGTTGCAGCAAGTGACTTCATGCCTAGCAGCCTTAATGCGTCTACGTTCCATTTTTAACATCACTATATCCGACCAATTCTTTTCCCTCATATCGTGACCCGCCCCGATATCTCACGTGATAACAATTTAGCTTATAAAATGTCGCTTCCACAATTGCCGTAACGGTAGTTTTCTTATACCTTTGAAAACAAAATTCATCACTTCGGCGTTATTGCTAGTTGGTATGCCCCACCGACGACCTTCAGTATCGTACGAAATCGCCCAATTTGATTTATTTATCTTTTGTAACCAATCGGTCGCTGAACTATCTTTTTTTTCCATTTTTTCCCATATCTTATTAAATTTATATTTGTTGTGTGCACGTACTAATCCTTGAATCATTGGAACCACTGTTTTGTCTGTTACAACATTACTGAAATTTGCTTGAAGATGCCGCATACAATAACGATGATAACCATAAGGTGGCAGCCACCTTCTCACTCTCATTGCGCTAATTATGCCAGCATGCCTATCCGAAATAATGCAATACATATTTTCTTCTCCGAGAATATCACGCAAACAATTAAAAAACCACCCCCATGTCTCATTATTCTCCCTATCAACTAAAGCAAAAGCTAAAGGAAATAACTGACCATTTGCGTCGGTACCAATTGCCGTCAGTAAAGTTCCTTGGTATTTTCCAGTTAGAAATGTTCCATCTACTGTTATGACGGGCTTGCAAAATTGAAAACCATGTAGTGATGGGCCAAATGCCCAAAATAGACCTTCGAACTCCAACTCACCATCTCTATTTGGGGCACCAGTTTTAAATGTATACAAAGTACCAGGATTTGTTGAGGTTATTGCCGCCATCAACTCAGGGAGCAAATTATAAGCCTCCCTCCAACCCCCAAATAAGAATCGAAACGCGTGTTGTTTTGCGTGCCAAGCCTTCCAATACGATATGGTATATTCAACCTTCAATTTAACGGCTTCTATTATGGTTACAGGTTTAACATCTAAATCCGCTCTTACGATATCTAGAATTAGCCCCCAACAAGCGCACTCGTTAACTGTTTGTGGTCTCTTCTAGGTGTTTGGTTAATACATACGTGTGGTTGTCTAAATGTTTTAATCTCCCATAAATTATTTTTTTTATTAATCGAAGCGTGTATCCTCCAACTACATCCTCTAGTACCTTCATCTTTAAGCTTGCATATCACAATATATCTCGTTTTATTCGAGTGGTCTACTTCTATTTCTCGGTGATGCTTTACACTGTATGCTCTTACAGCCGATTGTAGTTCTGATTTCGTTTCAAATGTACGTCCCTTATACAATATTTCATCATCATTTTCATTCACATTCATGCTAGATAAGACATCATTTCTCGCATATTCCCACATTAAACTATCTTCGAATTCAGCAGCCGCATCACCGAAAGTACCTACACTAACCATCTCTCCCTCTTCCGTATATATAAATCCTGTTTGATGGTTCACTCTCTCCATTTCTTCATCGCCATCTCCATAAATTTCTTCCTCGTCCTCTGACTCCATTTCGGGTTCCTCATCTAATTCATTTTCATCGTCATCTATTTCAGGAAGTACATTATTGCTCACACGTGCCATATCAAAGGTCGCAAATGGGTCCTCATTCGCATTTTCAATATTTATTTCATTTTCAACGGGTTCTAATATCTCATTTTCATCTGCATTTGGAATTACATTTGATCTACTACTAGTTCTTATCTGATATTCTTTACTTTGGACGTGATCAACATATATTTCTAATTCCTCCATCCCAACCCTTATGACGCGCTCCGCAAAATTAATCAATTGTGTATTATTCATAATTTTCACTAACCTATAATGCCAAATTCCGTTCTTAAGGGAAGGAAGCCGACCTCGGATTAAAAGAATATCATTATACGACCAACCGAGATTCTCATAAATTTCGTTACATAGTTGGTCATAATCCCTATTTGTGGTTGTACTTTCTGGAATATAAGCCGGTTCCTCCGGGTCGTAATTGCATCCGTTTGGTAGATTTACAATAAGACCATCATAATATACAAGAATTTGAGAGTTTTGTGCCATTTTCTTCTTACTAATTGCAATAATATTTCAACAAATTAACAACAAATATAGAATAAAATCAATTAATTATTTAATGAAAAAACAATCTATAATACAATACCTAATTTCCGTCTTTCTTTTCTTCTATTTTCTCTATTTATTTGGGTCAAAATCACCTCAAATACACTTCAAAATCGCCTGAATAGTAGTTTTATTTTTTGGGGGCGGATTTTAGGTTAGATTGGGGGAGAGAGAGAAAGATTTTCCTTTTATAACGGGCTCCAATGATTGAACAAGTTCCGCCAAAGGCTCTGGCGGAACTAGGCTATTTCTCAATTTTTTGGGGTCAGACCTGTCCGGAAGGCACGTTGATACAGGTTCCGCCAGACGGTCTGGCGGAACTACTTATTTCTAGCTAGTTCCGCCAGAGTGTCTGGCGGAACTAGCTAGTTTCGCAAGACTTAGTATCGTGGGCGTTACTAAGTGAAAAAAAAAATTAAGGGATTTAGTAACGGTTTTTAACGAAAAACCGATACTAAGGCGGAAATTTTTTTTTCCACTTAGTAACGTTTTTTATGGAAGAACCGTTACTAACTGCATTTAGTAACGGTTTTTAGGGAAGAACCGTTACTAAGTGTCAGATTTAGTAACGGTTATCTTATAAAAACCGTTACTAAATGGAAAAAAATTTCCCGATTTAGTATCGGTTTTTTGATAAAAACCGATACAGTACTAATATTTAGTATCGGTTTTTTTATTAAAAACCGTTACTAAACGCTAAATTTTGAAATTTTTTTGGGTCAGATTGTAAGTTGGGAAAATGGTCTAGTTCCGCCAGACCCACTGGCGGAACTAGACCATTTTTTTGGAATTTTTGGGTCAGATTATAAGTTGGGAAAATGGTCTAGTTCCGCCAAAGGTTCTGGCGGAACTAACTAGAAAATAGCTAGTTCCGCCAGATGGTCTGGCGGAACTAGACCATTTTTTCGGACTTTTTGGGTCAGATTGTAAGTTGGGAAAATGGTCTAGTTCCGCCAGACCTACTGGCGGAACTAGCTAGTTCCGCCAAAGGTTCTGGCAGAACTAACTAGAAAATAGCTAGTTCCGCCAGATGGTCTGGCGGAACTAGACCATTTTTTTGGACTTTTTGGGTCAGATTGTAAGTTGGGAAAGTTGTCTAGTTCCGCCAGACCTACTGGCGGAACTAGATAGTTCCGCCAGAGGGTCTGGCGGAACCTATATTTTCGTCATTTTTGGGCCAATTTTACCGTCTAAATTGGGCCAAAAATAAATTTTACCTAGTTCCGCCAGACCCGATGGCGGAACTAGCATTTTTCATTAATTAAGGCTGTTTAAGGATGCCAAATGGCCGAGATTAGCAAAAAAAAAAATTCCCTAGTTCCGCCAGACCCTCTGGCGGAACTACTTCAGTTCCGCCAGATGGTCTGGCGGAAGTGCTACCTACCCAAATATTTTGAAAATCATGCTATCTGATTAATTATTCTTCAAAATAGTGCTACTATTCAAAAAAATTCCCCTGAGGGATATGCGGACCCCAACCGCTAGACATTTAGTACCGACCGTAAACCTTACTTGCCATTTCAGAACATGACTCCCCTTATGAATGGTAACATTCTGAGCCGACGGACGACACAGAACTGAGTTCCTACCAACGTAAGCAAGCAGGCTCCCCGACCAATGGTGTTGGCCGCATACTGGGGGGGGTAGTCAAGGAATAACTTGCAAGGTCAACCTACACTAGAGCACAACTGCAATATCAAGAATACATCTATGACCCCATGCCAACAGTTCTTACAGGCCCCAAAGTTCGCATCTTTACGTCAGTGTTTGAATAAAGAATGATGATATGGACATCATACCCAATATAGTTAACTTTTACCCCTGAAATGTACACCAAGCAAGGAAAACATTCCATCAGTCACCGGACCCCATACTGGAGGGTCCGACAACCACAGATCTAGTGCCATTATGAATGATTTTTATTCTCGAGCGCCAGCAATAGGTATCCTAGACCCTAAACCCTAAATAATCCATTGTTTGATCTTGGGTTTGCTATGGAATAAATATTTTTTATAATTGAAGGAACATACTATTCAAGCATTCATCATTACATGCAGGTATCCTAGAAAAGAATAATTTCAAGAAGGCATCACATGTATCATCCTTGGGAGGATACCCGAAGTGTTCCCGCGTGTAAGTTACAAGCTCATTTGAGGAGAAGAATCTACTGCTGAGGACGTAGATGACAACATGACATTAACCAAGTGATACCGTATCGCCAGCACTGGTATGTGGTAACAAGCCAAATATTTGTTATCGGAATACATGCCGAATGCTATATAGAGGAGACCAATGCATTCTATACCAGCCCATTCACCATCTGACGTGAACATGCAAACCAATTACTTCATAACCTCGACCAAGTGTCAGATAATATGAGAAAATGCTTGTGACTTGGCAAAAATATCGTTGACTTCAATTCAATGAGCCGACCCAATAATTTCTCCACAAGACCTTTATTTGCAAGAAGATAAAAGTCACGTCGATTGTCCAGATTCCTCAATTGGTCCCCGACAGATAGTCAATTGTCCTGTTTCTAAAACAGACACTTTCTCGACCCACATTTTAGATCCGTCAAAGAAAAACTTGACCACAACTTCCCCATAAAACATGACTAATTTAAATTGGGAGGAAAATTGAATCGTCTAGGTAGACTTCGATTTCTCCTCATTTAATGAGTTGCTATCAACATTCCTATCTTCCCGCAACTATATGTAATTCCGTGAAGTACTTGTTTTGCACAAAGGGTACTCTAAGGAAATATGATCTATTTTGCAATAATAGTTGTAAAACATACAAGTGGGGCTCGAAATCTCTTCATTATCTTTCACAAAATAAATTTTATTGTGGAATGAGAACTCGGCTTTGTAGGAATAGTGACCTAGGCCAAATGTATCTTGTGCTACGAAATGAATTGTGTATTAAGACATTATTATTTATTCAATAAAGATTGTTTCTTATATATCTGTGTGTATGGATTGTGAATGTACATTTAAAACCATGAATGACACTTCGGGTTCACGTCATTAGAATACGTGATTCTGATAGTAGAACTATGAACTAATGAATGACATTCTAAATTGTCCATAGTGATATATGAAGGAATTATGCCCTAGGCCAAAGTGAGAAACATGTTTATTTAGTTCATATATTAATGAGTTTATGGGTGACTAATATATTCACATATATTAGATCGACCATGAATGACACTTCGGATTCACGTCATAAGAATACGTGATTCTGATAGTTGAACTATGAACCAACGAATGACATTCTAAACTGTCCCTAGTGATATATGGGATGTTTATTGAGATAAACATACTTCAGGTAAGAAGCTACATATCTACACTAGTATATTAAGAGACTGGATGATCATGTTCTGCTGATCATGGACATAAGGATGCCAACTCTGGAATATAGGTACGTGTTAGAGAACACGTACTGGACTAACCACACTATGAGAATATGCAAATAGTGTGCTTGTTCCTACGACCTGAGGTCACCATGGATTTCTGTATGAGGAACTACATACTTTAATATGATTTTACGTCTTCCGTAACGGGATGATCATTACGGTCATCATTAGGTGTGCACTGAATCATGACGAGGAATGTGAGTGATCAAGATGGGATTTCTTCCTCTCGTTAAGAAGGAGATATCTCTGGCCCCCCTGATGAACTAGGACTGAAGGAAATGCATGGCCATGCTCAAAATGGATTAACATGTGTTGTTAATATCATTTTGTATTTACTTACTCTAATTCTTGATCAGGAACGAGACTTTGATCAAACTCAAGGATGACATATTACTGTGCCTTGTGATCAAGACATATATCGTAGAACAAAAGGAATAAGCACATCTATTTAGATAGGTTTATGATCGCTGATCATTTCATCATGACATCAGTCGAGAGGTTACTCATGACTTATGATCTTTAGAAGATTGTTGCCAGTGTTAAATGGAACCTACACGGTCACATAAAGAACAACATCTAGTCGGGAAGGAAATGCTCTCAAAACAGCTATACATATGATGTATAAATTGGTGAAGAAAATAATTAAACATTAGATGTTTGATTGTGCAAAAAATAGCCTTATTCCGTTGCCAACGGAATGGTTCTATTGGGAACAAAATAAGTGATTCCTTGGCAGCTAAGGTTTCACATATGGAATGTAGTCTTATTCGGTTGTCGATGAAATAACCCCGTCGACAACAAAATAGGTCTGGAATTAGGTTTTGAGTTATGATAACTGACCAATCCTTCGCTTATCTCTCTAGTATAAATAGAGGGGAAACCCCCCTCTATTAGACACATAATATAGAGCCTCTAGACAACCATAATACAAAGAAAGAGAGAGAAAATTTGTGAGATGTTCGATGTGAATACGAGTAGAGATCTCCTGCCTTGGAGATTAGTGAGCGATCAAGTTCTTCATCTCTAGGAAGAGCAAGAAGGTTCACAAAGTCGAGCTTCAGAAGCCAGGAAGGAGAAGGAAGCAAGAAGGAAGTTCGTTTAGACCTACATCCGCTTCTCTCTCCCGGATCAGGAAGATCCGAGGTATAAATTTTTATAGCATAATCTCGTATCTTTATTTCCTTTACAATGATCGTAGGGAGGGTTGAACCCGTAGGTTCTGCTGCGCCTGTAATGTACATGGCTGCGGGTTCCCCAACAATGGCATCAGAGCGTTCGTTAAGGAAATAATCGTCGATTATATTTAGAATTTAGTAAATTCTAGTATAATAAATTTTAGGATTTGAAAATATTATTTCGAAACATCACGGAAATAGTTTCTAGGAATATAATATTGGATATTATGATTTCCTAGTGTTTCGAGAAATAGTTTTTCGAAATCTGTTTTGGAAAAAGAAGAACTAAAACAATTGGAAAACGAATTTTCCAACAACATTCCGTTCCCGATGGAATAGTTCCATTGAGAACGGAATAACGCAGAAAATTCTCAGTTTTTCAGCGCATGTTCCGTTGCGAATGGAATAGTTTCTATCCCAACAGAATAAGGCTAAATTTTACGGAAACCCTAATTTTTGTATACATGGAATTTTTATTTAAATATGGTATGAATCTTAGATCTTTGATCCCTGATCATTCATAGGATGTTTGTGAGACAAACATACTTTATGATAAGCTATAAATGGACATCAGTATATTAGTTGACTAATGGTCACGTTTTACTGATCATGAATAACAGTTATTAAGTCATTAACGTAAGTATATGTTAGAGACCATATACTGGATTGACCCACCGTGAGAATACTACATGGTTCGTGTCATTAGTTATTCTCAGTAATGAATGTATCTGTAATCCTTAGACTCGAGATTATCTTAGTTTCCTACATGAGAAATTTTATACTTTGATATAATCTAGCATCGTCTTTAACCGGGCAGTCATAAAGATTATAATTAGGTATACAATGAATTATGCGGAGGAATGAGTTTAATTAAGATAGGATTTGTTTCTCTCATAAATTGAGAGAGATATCTTTAGGCCTCTTGATGATTTGATTGAAGAAACGCATGCACGTGCTCGAGTGAATTAATAAGGAGTTATTAATGTCATTTCATGTTCAATCAAATTCGGTGTCAAGAAATAATTATCGACCAACGTAAGGTTGACACATACCATGCCTTATGGACGATATAGATATCGTGTAACAAAGGGATACAATACATGAACATAAATTAGGTTTGATCGAATCATCTGTACTTGCTTAATTTGGGTAATCATGGTGTCTTGCTAGAGGCCGCTCATGATTTATAATCCGTTGTGATTATTGCCAACATTAAGTAAACCTACATGGTCACACACAAAGAACAACTATTGAGACGTACACAGAAAAATCATAACTTATGTGATAAGTTGTATGAAGAGCTACATAGTCAAGTGACACATCCAATCCTACATCTTATATGATAAGGTGTGTTGTATATATGGTTACATAGTTAACGTGCACATAGGATATGAAACTTATGGACTATATAGGCACAAGAGACACCCCAAAATGATTGATAGAAGACATATTATTTTCGTCCAACTTTTGTGAGACAAAAAGGAGAGAAAAAATCCGAAAATTATTCTCTTGTTATTTCTGTGAGAAAAATGAAGAACGAATACTAGAATATATCGTTCTTTATCCATTCAAAGGGGTTGTTTGTGTGGATACCGGTAGAGAACGAAGCGAAGTGCGACGTCTTTGTGATTTGGGTTGAAACCGTGGTTTGTTTGGAAAATCGGCTTGCTTGGAGAATTGGTTTGTTTGGAGATCGCTTGGAGATGGGTTTGTGAGATCGGTTAGGCAAAACATACAAAGGATCGGTTTGGAAACCGGTTTGGAATCGGGCAAAGAAAAACATCAACCTAATTCATTTTCGATCATCACGGATTAAGCGTAATCTGAAGGTACAAAGTTATGAACTTTTCTTTGATTTAATTGTAATTCACGGATCCTTCTTTTGGGTTTCGAATTCGATTTTGTTTTTTCGTTGCGTTACGAACGGTAGAAACCCAACAAGAATATTATTTAATATCTATGGCAATCTGTGAGTTGTCCAAAGTTGTAATTATGGCAACTGTGAGTTGTCCAAACTTGTACTTTACTTATCTAGCAATAGGATAATTGTTAGGATAGATATTATATGAAGACTACAATTTAAAGATCTTAGCGCAATCTTCAGAAGATGACATTAGATCTTCGTGCACACACAACGAAGGATTTGTTGAGGATTATAGCTACAATCTGGAGATAGATCTAGGATTAGGAACCTCATGATCGCTCGTGAGGAATAAGATCATACCATATTTAACTTAGTTTCTGTGATGTTTATATTTATAAATCTAAAACAAAATCCTTCAGAATATTAAGTAATGAAGTGCTTCCCATGTCACTGTAACCCTCAGTACTCAGACAATTTTCCACATGGGTCATGCCGGAGCTGGGTGTGTGGGGGATCGTCTTTGAAAAGGCACACGCGGGAAGTAGTGACTAGCACAGGTCATGCCTAAGCTGGGTGTGCTGAAAACTGCTTTGCCGATACTCATACATGGTTAAACTTAACTGAGCAAACAAGTCGGACTTGGGATCAGAGTACAAGATGGGATAATACACCGAGTATAAGATACTCATTCCATAAAAGGCGATAGTTGCATATGATGCAATTGGAAAGTGTTCCTTCCTAGATAGTTGAGCGTTAAGTGTTGCGCCGGAGCACACTTACTGTCCAATGAAATACGGATCTTGACCCACTATGAAACCTCATTTAATTGAAGTTTCCGAATCAATACTACTGAAGGTGTTTGATTTGAAGAAAATAGTGGGGGTATAAAATATTAACAAGATTAGGATAATTCTAATTTTAAATTATAAACTTTACATTGCATATTAAACTTGTGGAATGAGTTCAAAATTCACGGACTTGCGATCTATCCTTAATAAGGATAAGCTCGATGGCATAAACTTCCCTGAATTGTTCAGGACTCTGAGAATTATTCTCAAGAGTGAAGGAAAGTTGTATGTCCTTGAGACACCCATACCAAATCCACGGTCTTCGACCACTTCTAGTGTCGATCAAGGCAGTTATCAGAAGTGTATTAATGATTATGATGAAGTAGCCTAGATGATGTTAGCAGGAATGAAACATAAGCTTTAGAAGCAGATAGGTTTCATGGATGCCTATGATATGATCAAGGCACTTAAGGAAATGTTCCGAAAGCAGGCTAGTATTCAGCGCTACAAGGTCACCAAGTTATTAATCAAGAGCAAGATGGCTCATGGCTCCTCTGTGGATACTCATGTGTTCAAGATGAGAAGTCACATTGATTACTTAGAGAGACTTGGTTCGCGTATTCCAAGAGTATTCGTGGTTGACATGATTCTTGGATCGCTTCCTCTGAGCTTTGATTTGTTCATTACTGAATATCATAAGTGTTGGATAGAGACGACGGTCACGGAATTGCATAAGATGCTTAAACAGGCAGAAAAGGACATAGAGGCAAAAGTTGTCATTGATGCCTTCATGATTGAAAGGGAAAAAGAGTTGAATAGACAGGCCGCACGGGACAGCTGGATCAAGAGTGATGGAAAAGAGTTGCCTAAATCTAAGGAATCGGAAGAAGTGATTGCATGTTCTATACATGATCACTGGAGAGGAGGATGTAAGATATGTCAAGAAGAAGAATCAATGGCTGCCATTTCAGGTATTCCTCTTCCTAAATCTCTACTTGGATATTGGATATCCATTGTAATTCTCACATTTTGAATGTGCAGGATATTACTCAGAAGTAGAAGATTAGCTACAACAGAAGTCAACCTACAAGTGGGGAATGAAGCAGGAGTTGCTACATTAGCTCTAGGATTTTATTGACTTAGCCATTGTGGACTTGAAATGAAATAAATGTTATTTCTACATTAGCGTTAAAGTGGTTATAAAATTTATTATTTGGAATAATAAAGTTTTTCTAGATTTGTCTATTTGAAATGTTCACTTAGAAAATTACCTTTATATGCTAAATAATAAATCCATTGATTCCATACTTCTAGCAATGTCATCTAAATCACAGAATGAGAATCGCATTTCTAAACTCCATCCTATGTGGAACGTTAGACTCATTGGATCTAGGATCAATTGAGACGTGCGAATTTTATCGAACAAGATGATAAGAATGGGCAACCATCATAAAGTTGATGGGTTAATTTGTTGAGTCTCATGCATATAGATGCACGAGAGACAAAAAGCAAGCTGGCTAGAAATAAGGAATATCAGAATTTCATATTAAAGTATTTTAAGTAAAATGTTTACTTAATGAAACACAAAATGTTTGAAATGTTCAAAGCATTTAAGAATGAAATTTGATATTGCCTTGACAAGATAACAAGAGCACTTCGATCAGATCGAAGTGGCAAGTATTTGAGTCAATAGTTTGACAATTATCTTAGAAATTGTGAGAAGGGTTCCACAATTAATTCTATATGCAGCATCTCACGATGTGCACATAAAGAAGAAGATGAAACTTAGTGGATAAGATTCAGTCTAAACACTGAATATCATAAGGTTCAAAAGGACACCATATGTGATATGGGTTTGGGAAAGTCCCAAGTTGTCTTTAAAGGTTGAAGTACGATTCGTGTCAAAAGGTTTGACAGTGTCAACACTATAATCTTTCTGGAATATCAACTCGATATTGTTTTGCATCCATTGTGAGTTCAAATTGTTTGCTACTCATAATTCAGACTTCTTTAAAAGAGATCTTATCGCCTAATGAAGCAGTGAGAGTGTAATACATCTCGAAAGGTTCGAGGTCCACATACTAGTGATGAACCATAAATGAGGCTATCAAGTAGTTGATAAGGCTATACTTGAAACATAAGATCCTCCTCATAGTCCTGGTAGACATTAGGCTGAGAGATATGATCTCTCATAAAAATGCTCATAGAGGATGAGTCTACTTTCTACTGAGGAGATAGTGAAGAGACAATGTTCTCAAAATGGTTGAATCATGAGAACTGAGATGCAACGCATATACAAGCAATCATGTTTGGAACTTGATTGGAGTATCCAATGGCTTGGTGACCATTGCATACAGTACATGGATAACCTAAAAAATAGCAAAGAAAGTAGCTAAAGGCTATAGTGAAAGAACTTTCTCACTTGTTGCTATTACGAATTCTAACTTTCATAGCACAATGCGATTGTGAATGATAGAACAAGGATATAAAACTCACATTCCTTTATAGGAATTTTACTGTGGATGTATCTTTGATACATGACAAGAGTTTTGTGATCGCCAGAATTCTGAAAGGTAAATTCATGAATTCATGAATGGATTAAAGCAAGCATATCAGGATGAATCTATTTGACAAAGTAAATTGAAGAATTTGACTTAATCATAATAGATGCGACCACCTTGACTTCAAGAAATTCAGTGGGAGTATAACAATCTTCCTGCATTACAACAACTTACACATCCTAATAGTTAGGAGTTGAAGTCTATACAGACTTCTGGTTGTAAGATAAAGCACATTGTTAAAATATTGAAAGAATTCGATGTGCAAGAAATGTTCTTGCTCATGGTGTTCATATAAATGATGAAAATATAAACGAATGAGATTCTATACTTTCAGCCATACGTTGAAATGTTCAACATGCAAGAAAGCGTTCTTGCTTATGACATTCACATGAACAATAAAAGGATATAAGAATTAGATTTTATACCTTCAACCATATATTGAATATTCAATATGCAAGAAATAGTTATTGTTTGTGACACTAATATGAACAATGAAAGGCACATGAATTGGATTATATGCTTTCAATAATATATATTGAAAGGGTTTAATATGAAAGAAAGAATTCTTGCCTACGACGTTCATATAATGAAGACATACGTTTATCATCCGTTTATTGAAAGGTTCAATATACAAGAAACAGTTTCTTGATAACGGGATGAATAAGATTTTTCAAGCCATACAATGTACTGTGCAATATGCTTAGAGCATAAGAGAGCAACTGATAGTCATTTGATGACTATAATAAATATCTAAGTTCTTATGAAGAACTAAGATATCCAGAGGAGCTAGGTAGTTGTAAGTTATTACACCTTCCTAACATGGATCATTATCGTAATTCGTTTATTTCGAATACAGTAATTTAGAAAGAGTTCCAAATAAGGTACTGTAACTGAAACGAGACCCCATATTGTTGCTTTAGAAGCAAACAATAGGTATGCTTGTTTCAAAACTTAATATTGGAACTAAGAGTAGTTCATATTGCTCCTAAAGCCTGACAATCTATGTTATGAACAAAGAGTCGCTCAGAATAGAGCTACAAGAATACAAGTACATGTTTCAGAAGTTCTCAACTAATGATAGAGATCAATAGTAACCGTTACAAGTTTGCAATGTAAATTTCTATAATCTGATAGGCATATATTTCCCGCTAGTAGATGGTTGTACAAATTCTAATTAACAAAGTAAATTAAAGCAAATAGAAAAAGAAAATTGATACCGAACACCAGATCTGTTGACAAAATTCGCCGAGGTGGTTGCGTAAGCCTTAACAACCCATTTACTTGCTAGCAGCCCTTACCGCGTTCACAAGTTGCCTACTCTCCGAGACTTGTTTTGCGGCTCCGATGTCACTAACTAACAAGATCGTTACAAGACCACAAACATCGATCGTCTTATAACAACCTCGACGATTCCATGGAGCAATAACTTACAACTCGATCTCTTTAACTTTAACAAACAACAAGCAACACGCTCAACAACTCTATTCTTCTCTCTTGAGATTTAGAGCAATTTAATTGCATTAAGAAAAGAGTGTTTCTGCTTTTTGTATTGAGAATTCATCAAATTAGATCCGAGAAAGCCCTTTTTATAGGAGGAAAGAGCAGCCCCTCAAAAAAGGAATTCTGCGTAGTTCCGTTGTGAACGGACCTATTCCGTGTCCAACGGACTGCAAAAACAGAAAGAGATTAAAGCAAGATATTCTCCCAACGTGTCTTCAATGGATGATTCCATTGTCAACACAGTGGTCCGTTAGCAATGGACCACTTCCGTTGTCAACAGAACTAATCATAATTCAATATTTTACATATTATACTCTCTTTTTAATAATAATTAAATTTCTCACCAAACTACACACACACGAAGAGCTAAGATGCATGTTCCCATGCCTTAAAATTCTCTTTTGAAAACATTTGCATGCGATGATTTCTTGTTCTTCTGAGATCAACAAGATATGTCCAATTCGATTTACTCTTAATTTCCAAGAACTTGATCGTGCGACTATCTAGCTTAAGGCATTCTGACACAAATATATTAGTAGCTTGGAATAATTTTAAATATCATCAAACTGAGGACAACAGATTATTTCGTTCACCAATTTATACATCATATGTACAACTGTTTTGAGGATTTTCATCCCGTATGAATTGAGTTCATTGTATGACCGTGTAAGTTCCATTTAACGCTGGCAATGGTCTTCTAAAGTTTGTAAGTCATGAGTAACCTCTAGACTGATGTCATGACTATCCATGTTAAATGAAATGATCAGCGATTATAAACCTATGTGAATAGACGTTTGCTCATTCCTTTTGTTCTATGATATATGTCTTGCTCACAAGACATGGAAGTATGTCATCCTTGAGTTTGATCAAAGTCTCTTTCCTGATCAAGAATTATACTGAATTTTATTCTCCAAACACAATCTTGCCATTAAAACCAGCACTTTGTGAAAGTAAAAACAAAAAAATATCAACAAAAAAATTATAAGCAAATAAATTTACTCAAAAAAAAAAAATCATCAGCAAATAATATATCTCTCAAAACACAAAATCCACAAAACATATTTCGTTGTAAATGCTCTAAGCTAAGCATCTAAATTAATTCACACGATTGCAAACTGATCTTATTACCAACTGCAGCCAACTTAAGCAGGGCCTGGTTAAACTGGTCAAAAAAATAGTTATTATCACTCGCAAGTTGTTGAACATATGAACTCATTGTCCAGTCGTTCGATAACGCCTGGTCAATTGGAAGAACACCCTTGTTCATGGGAAGCTGGTTGTAATAACTGTTGTCAACTATCATCGCGCTTGACACATCGTCGAGATAGACAAAAGGAAACCACTGAGACGGATCACTAGGGCAAATGAAAGTCTGCAAAAACCATACAAAACTTAGGTTCATTAATGGGTCGGAGTTGCCGGTTGATTGGTAGTTGTAAAGACGGTCGGATATGACAGAACAATAACGCGAGTAGTTACTCCACGTGGCGTCACTCCAGGCGCCGGTACGGTACTCTGAGGTTTTCGTACCAATACCAGTTGGTACCGGTACTTGTATTGTATGTGTATTTATTTCCCAACATTGCAATTACTGGTGGGTTTAATCTTATTAAGAAAATGGGTATCTTTAATTTTTTTTTTTTGTTTTGTTTGATTGATTTGGTTTTGAATTTTGTTTTGGGTGATTTTGTGACAGTTGAGATAAAAGGAGGGCGAAATACAAAATGATATTAACAACACATGTTAATCCATTTTAAGCATGTCCAAGCATTTCCTTCAGTCCTAGTTTATCAGGAGGCCCAAAGATATCTCCCTCTTGACGATAGTAACAAATCTCATCTTGGTCATTCACATTTCTATCATGATTCAATGCATACATAATGATGACCCTAATAATTATCCCATTAAGGATGACGTAGGATCATATTAAAGTATGCAGTTCCACATACATGAATCCATGATGACCTCAAGTCGTAGTAAAACAAGCACACTATTCATATGAGAATCACTAATGCCATATACCATGCATATTCGCATAGTATGGTCAGTCCAGTACGTGTTCTCTTACACGTGCCTATATTCCAGATTTGACATCCATATGTCCATGATCATCCAATCTGCGAATATACTAGTGTAGATATGTAGCTTCTTACTCGAAGTATGTTCATCTCTATAAACATCCTATATATTGCTGGGGAACCTGCAGCCATGTACGTTACATGCGCAGCGGAACCTACGGGTTCAACTCGCCTTCGGATCATCATAAAGGAAGTAAAGATACGAGATTATGCTATTAAAATTTATACCTCGGATCTTCCTGATCCGGGAGAGAGAAGCGGATGTAGGTCTGAACGAACTTTCGTCTTGCTTCCTTCCCCTTCATGGCTTCTGAAGCTCGACTTTGTGAACCTTCTTGCTCTTCCTAGGGACAAAGAACTTGATCGCTCACTAATCTCCAAGGCAGGAGATCTCTACTCGTATCGTCAGAATAACCGGACTCGGCTAGACGAGTCCGGAAACACTTTCAGGAGGCTCTCACAAATTTTCTCTCTCTTTCATGTATTATGGCCATCTAGAGGCTCTATATTGTGTGTCTAATAGAGTGGGGCTACCCCTCTATTTATACTAGAGAGATATGCGAAGGATTAGTCAGTTATCATAACTAAAAACCTAATTCCAGACCTATTCCGTTGTTGACGGAGTTATTCCGTCGACAACCGAATAAGACTGCATTCCATATGTGAAATCTTGGCTGCCAAGAAATCACTTATTCCATTCCCAACGGAACCATTCCGTTGGCAACGGAATAAGGCTGTTTTTTGCACAATCAAACATCTAATGTTTGATTATTTCCTTCACCAATTTATACATCATACGTATAGCTATTTTGAGAGTATTTCTTTCCCGACTAGACGTTGTTCTATGTGTGACAGTGTAGGTCCCGTTTAACGCTGGCAACGATCTTTTAAAGATCGTAAGTCATGACTAACATCTAGACTGGTGTCATGACTACCCATGTTAAATGAAATGATCAGCAATCATAAATCTATCAGAATAGACATTTGCTTATTCTTTTTGTTCTACGATATATGTCTTGATCACAAGACACGGTAATATGCCATCCTTGAGTTTGATCAAAGTCTCTTTCCTTATCGAGAATTAGACCGAGTAAATACAAAATGATATTAACAACGCATGTTAATCCATTTTGAGCATGGTCATGCATTTCCTTCAGTCCAAATTCATCAGGGGGCCTAGAGATATCTCCCTCTTAACGAGAGGAACAAATCCATCTTGGTCACTCACATTTCTCATCATGATTCAGTGCACACCTAATGATGACCGTAATGATCATCCCGTTACAGATGGAGTAAGTCATATTAAAGTATGCAGTTCCTCATACAGAAATCCATCGTGACCCTCAGGTCGTACGAACGAGCACACTATTCATATGAGAAACACTAATGACAGATACCATGCATATTCTCATAGTGCGGTCAGTTCAGTACGTGTTCTCTAACACGTACCTATATTCCAGACTTAACATCCCTATGTCCATGATCAGCAGAACATGATCATACAGTCTCTGAATATACTAGTGTAGATATGTAGCTTCTTACCTGAAATATGTTTATCTTTATAAACATCCCACATATCACTAGGGACAGTTTAGAATGTCATTCGTTGGTTCATAGTTCTACTATCAGAATCACGCATTCTGATGACGTGAACCCGAAGTGTCATTCATGGTCGATCTAATATACGTAAATATATTAGTCACCCATACACTCATTCATATATGAACTGAATAAACATGTTTCTCATAATCTAATCTCTAGTCAAACACTTTGTCCTAGGTAATAATTCCTTCAGTCTCCCATTTGCACTAGGCCAATCTTAAGCATCCAATGCTTATTAGGCAACATGACTTTCTCTTCCTGGGGATGAAGAACGATCGCTCGCAAGTCTCAAGTTAGAGAACTTCTACTCATATCCACGCGAACTTCAGACAAACGGAATAACCGGACTCGGCTAGACGAGTCTGGAAATACTTTCCGAAATAACCTCACAAAACTCTCTCTCTCTCTCTCTCTCTCTCTCTCTCTCTATTTTTGTATCATGACGTCCTCTAAGACTTTAGAATTTTGTGTTTAATAGAGAGGGCATGCCCTTCTATTTATACTAGAGAAAGAGGAAAACGATTGCTCAGTTACCTTAACTGAAAACCCCAAACTACGCCTATTCTGTTCCCAACGAAACTATTATGTTGATAACAGAATAGGTGTTTCCTTAACAGGAAACGTGGCAGCCAAGGTTATTATAGTTTTCATATATATTCCGTTGAGAACGAAATTATTATGTTGACAACGGAATAGTACTGTTTTGTATAATCAACAACCCAATAGTTGATTATGTTATTTACAGAGACCTATAGGGTCTACTACGTGCGGAAGTGTGAAGATTATATTAATTTTTAGAGTTTTTACTTTTTAATATTTTTAGACTTTTGGATGTTCATGGAGTCGAGCTTCAGGAATGAGAAGGTTGCTAGTTGGAATCATTCAAACCTACATCTGTTCTCCGTTTCACAGATCAGGAAGATCCGCGGTATAAATTTTAATAGTTAATCTCATACTTTTATTCCCTTAACGATGATCTTAGGGCGGGTTAAATCCATAGGTTCCACTGTGCATGTATCATACATGACTATGGATTCCCCAACAGGCTTTCCTTAACTTCGGTTCGGTCGACTTGGCATTAAAAACGTTTGATTTTGAAAAATTATTTGACTTTGCAAAATTATTTGATTTTGAAAAATTATTTGATTTTGCAAAATTGTTTGAGTTTGAAATTTTTTGTTTTGGATGTTTATTAGTGTAATGTTTGAGAGCTCAATTTTGCAATTCATTACACTGAATTTTTCTTGGGATGTGTGTATTTATTATTTCATAAAATAACCATTTAGACCTCTTTTATAAAGTCTTTCGGTTGTGACATCATGGTTATCTTCATGACTTTTTACAAATTGTTAAGATAGTGGAATCTTTTATTATTGTATTTATTGTTGTTATTAAAAAATTAAAAAAGTTGATTTTTAAGACTTTTATCCTTAGAGTAGTCTTCATACATAAATGTATTTCCTCGACAAAGAGATCATCGTCATCGTCATCACCGATGTATATCTGCGTCAACCAGTACCGCTTAGAAGCCTTGTATTCATCAATGTAGCTCATAGATGGGTCATCGAGTTGGAACGAACTATAAACAAACATGTCCAACCTCGTTTCGAAGTCGACCTTGAGCTCCCTCTGAAACATCCCATCAAAAAATAATGTGATGTGTATCAGTAGATCATTAAGGTTTGCAACCTCAACAAGGATCTCACAGCTTCCGATGTTATGATATACCTTCCCTTCGTTGATCCGGTGCAGCCTCCTAAAACTTGATACGAGCAACGCTGCAGCTTCAACACAGTAGTGATGCTCTGGCATATTCCTAATTTTCAACCGCGCCCGTGAGAGGAACAAATTCACATATTATACACCTTAAGAGCCAATCGCCAAAATTTTCTACATACACAAAAAAAGAATAAATATGCATATCATGGATTGTTGATGGAATCTAGTTGCCTTACAGAATGGAGTCTAAGCTACGAAAGTGACCAGATTACCACCTATTACCAATGGCCATGACAACGCACCGCAGAACTTATCACGCACAAGCCTTGTGCGGAAGAATACAATGAAGGCGTCATCTCCATAATAATTAAAGGTGAGCTCATTTCGGCTGGTATTTATTTCTGACGTGATGAAGTCAAGCACGTCAGCACCATGCAGTTGTGGGCTATCAATGCTAGTCACAATGGTGTATACTGCACAATTTAGATTCTCTTCCCTAGACAACGTCTTAGGGGCAGAACCGACGTAAATCATGATATTTTTTCGCCTGCTTCGCACAAATAAAATAGGAAATGTTGCCCAAATGCAAAACAACTAGTGTCAAATATTAGTAGGGAAGAACATGCCTTTTAGTATTTGAAAGTGTAGGAGAAGCCATTTCATCCTGAACATTGTTAGATTGTGGTATCCCCTCCATTTTTGATGCTTTGATGGTAGCCATGGTCAGGGATAGTATTTACTGAAGACGTCTCCGTGATTAATGCGAGTGGAGTTGCTTGAGAACCGATGTGTCGTCTCATTTACAATGAAACTAGTATCACTTTCTCTCTCTTTAAAATGTTGATGAGAATTGTTTTATAGGACCGATGTATTTAAATTAATTTGAAATCTCAAGGGGGCGTCTTTTCATGCCAATACCCGTCCTGTCAACAGGCGCGATTGTTCAATCGAGACCTTTAATTCACATTGCAGGTTGTCACCTCAGACAAACCGTACTTACATTCTCAATGTGCTATCATTTTTTGCTACTCACCCTTGGCCCTGTCATCATGCAACCATTTTTCGCTACCCACGCACAGACCACCTTGCAAACACGACCCAATAACACGCCCCTGCACATAGGGTTTTCACGTCACCATCCAGCTCATCATGAGGATATGGAGCATTATTCGGGTCGCGTGATATATATACTGATCTATGCAAAATAACTTGATTATCAAATTGTTTCTCTCAGTAACATAATTCGGAGTTCCAAATCTCCCCACAAATGGCCAATTGTCACAGAAACTAAAAAAATTCTCCTCAAAAGAGAGATTTCTAATTCTGTTTTACAATTAACATGTTAAAAACATTGACATGCTAAAGAAAATCTGATGAGGAATCTGAAATCCTCTTATCATGAGGATGAATTTTAAGCTCTAAATTGATCCGTAGTTCTTTGGATATTTAGGATATTATGATGGTTATAGAAACTTATCATGTATACGAGTAAAAGATTTTGGACTTTTTTTAAAGAATGTCAAAAAAATTTAATTCAGAATTGTAAGCTTAATTGATTAGTAAAAGAAATAAGTTAAAAGTTAAGATGCTTTGGATATTTAGGGTATTATGGTGGTTAAATACAAAAACTTTTCATGTATATGTAAAAGATTCTAGACTCTTTTTTCAAATAACGTCTAAAAATAATAATGTTGGACCAACTTTATTGTAAAATTAGCATTTTCACCTACTATTTTAGAGAAAATATATAATTTGCGTCAAATTAGCTAGCCACATTCTATCGCTACTAGAAGTTGTTATCCTAGTTAATTAATGCTAATATAAGATTAAAGGATTGGAAAAAAACACTTTCGCCAACCCATGTGACGGAAGTAAAATAAAATAAAATTGCTACAGCAAGGGCGAAAATGAAAAAGTAATAATTTTGCGTCAAAAACTATATTTAGTTACCAAAAAATAAATATTTAGCACTTTCGCTAATCAAGCCTTAATTAATCATTCTTGAACTCAAAATTTAATTAGTTTTGCAAATAACATTGGTTAAACGCTATTTTTTTAATCAAAATTTCTCTGGACATTATGTTATTAAAAAGTCAAGATTCTAATTTGTCATATTTCAAGATCTATGACTTATTAAATAGTTATTCTTACTAATATATAAAGCTTATAATTTGGTGGATTTTTGACATGTGGCATGTGTGCTTTTGATATGAATCTTTAATTTGAACCTACAATGTACATTCATTTGATAAAAGTCCCCAGTTTGCACCAAATAATTATTTTCATCATTTTATAATATTATAACATTTTATTAGTAATATTAGTAATACTTTATTAGTAATAAATTAATAATATAATATATTATGATATTGGATAAATTATAATAAAATAATATGGACCCCACTCTAAAAAATGGATCTTTCTTAAACTCCGTAAATGTTTTTATTACATATTTTTATTTTACCCCATATAAAATAAAATGGTATTATGACTCCAACTTCGAACGCTTAGATGTTCCTCGGGATTTGTGCAATTGCCTTATTCTTTTTGCAAAATAATCTCCTAATTGTCATCTACTAAATCACTGTAACTAATTTTAAATATTGTGCCCGCATTCAGATAGAAAATGATTTTTTCCTGTAGTCCAGATTCAGCCAAGAGAAGGAAAAGATATTTAATCGACATTTTCTTCAAATCTGATCATACAAGAGGGCTATGTGTCGGTAGTTAATTATTATTTTATTTCCTTGAGTAGATCTAAAGAAAATGGAGGCAAGAAGAGCTCTCGTAGTGGAAGAACACCTGACATTACAACGGGCATGTTCTAAAACAGCTTATGTCTTGGTGTTGTAACTCCAACTTTGAACGCTTAGATCTCACTCATTATTTATTCAATTGTTCTATTCTTTTTGCAAAAACCATCTCCTAGCTGTCCGCTACTAAATCTATGAAACTAATTTTGAAAATTATGCCAGCATTCAGATAGAAATTTTTTTTTTTTTGATGTCCTGATTCAGTCAATGGGAGAGAGGACATTTATTGACTCATTTCTTCAAGTTAATCGCACAAGAGAGATTGGAATCAATATTTAATTGTAATTTTATTAGATTTAGTAGATCAAAGGAAAAATGAGCCAAGAAAAGCACCAGTAATGGAAAAACTCCTTCAATTATAACGGGCCGTTCAAAACCGTTTATGTTTAGAGTTGTGACTCCAACTTTGAAAGCTTAAATCTTGCTCATTATTTATCCAATTGCCCTAATTCTTTTAGCAAAATCATCGAGTAGTAGTCCTCTAATAGATCAAAGCGATAAATTTAGAATATAGTGCCTACATTCAGATAGAAAAGAATTTTTTCTGCTGTCCTGATTCAGCCAAGGGGAGAGAAGATTTTTTTTATCGACGCTTTCTTCAAATCTAATAGCAAAACTGGGATATGAATAAGAAGTTAATTTTTATTTTGTTTGTCTTGATTAGATCAAAACAAAAATGAGGCAAAAAAAATTTCTAGTTGTGAAAGAACTCCTTAAATTATAATGGGTTGCTGGTCGGAAACCAGTTCTGTGTTTTGGAATTGTGACTCCAAATTTGAACACTTGGATTCTTCTCCTTTTATCCTCTCACAGATATATGCGATGAATTTCGAATATCGTTCCCACATTCGGATATAAAATGAATATTTTTGCTGTCCACATTTAGCAAAGAGGAGATGGAAGATTTTTTTTATCGAATTTATCTTCAAATCTAATCGCACAAGAGCATTAGGAATCATTAGTTGATAGTTATTTTCTTTGTATTGAGCGGATCGAAGGAACATGGAGGCAAGAAGAGAGCCCGTAATGGAAGAAATCCTTAAATTAAAACGGGCATGTTTTCAAACAGCTTATGTTTCAGTGTTGTGACTCCAACTTTGAACGCTTAGATCTTCCTTTTTATTTATCTAATTGCCCTGATTCGTTTTGCAAAATAATCTCCTAGTTGTAATGTACTAGATCAATGCAACTAATTTAAAATTTTGTGTCCGTATTCGGTAGAAAATGACATTTTTCTGCAGTCCATATTCAGCTAAGGGGAGGGAGATATGAATCAGTAGTTAATCCACATTTTCTTCAAATCTAATCACACAAGAGAGGTATGATCCAATATTTATTTATTATTTTGTTTGTCTTGAGTAGATCGAAAAAAATGACGTAAAAAGAGTGCCCACAATGGAAGAACTCACTAAATTATAACGCGCATATTCTAAAATAGCTCATATTTTAGTGTTGTGACTTCTACTTTGAATGCTTAGATCTCCCTCATTATTTATCCAATTGTGCTAATTCATTTAGCAAAATAACATCCTAGTTGTTATTTACCAGATAAATGCAACTAATTTAAAATAATGTGCCCACATTCAGATAGAATATTTTTTTGTTGTCCAGATTCAGCAAATTGGAAAAGGATGATCTTTCATCGACTTTTTCTTCAAATCTAATCGCACAAGAATGATAGAAATCTGTAGTCGATTATTATATTTTTTGTCTGGAGTAAATCAAAAGAAAAATGAGCCAAGAAGTACGTTAGTAGAAGAAGAACTCATCAAATCACCACGTGCCGGTTAGTAACAGCTTATGTTTTGATATTATGACTCCAACTTCGAACGCTTAGATATTTCTCGGGATTTGTGCAATTGCCTTACTCTTTTTGCAAAATAATCTCCTACTTGTCATCTACTAGATCACTGCAACTAATTTTAAATATTGTGCCTGCATTCAGATAGAAAATAATTTTTTTCTGTAGTCCAGATTCAGCCAAGATAAGGAAAAGATCTTTAATCGACATTTTCTTCAAATCTGATCTTACAAGAGGGATATTTGTCGGTAGTTAATTATTATTTTATTTTTCTTGAGTGGATCAAAAGAAAATGGAGGCAAGAAGAACTCTCGTAGTGGAAGAACACCTGACATTACAACGAGCATGTTCTAAAACAACTTATGTCTTGGTGTTGTGACACCAATTTTGAACGCTTAGATCTCACAGATTATTTATTCAATTGTTCTATTCTTTTTGCAAAACCATGTCCTAGTTGTCTGCTACTACATCTATGAAACTAATTTTGAAAATTGTGCCTGCATTCAGATAGAAAATAATTTTTTTTTCTGTCGATATTCAGCCAATGGGACAGAGGACATTTATTGACTCATTTCTTCAAGTTAATCACACAAGAGAGATTGAAATCAATAGTTAATTGTAATTTATTAGATTGAGTAGATCAAAAGAAAAATGAGCCAAGAAAAGTGCCAGTAGTGGAAAAACTCTTTCAATTATAACGGGCTGATCAAAAACCGTTTATGTTTAGAGTTGTGACTCTAACATTGAAAGCTTAGTTCTCGCTCATTATGCGATGAATTTCGAATATCGTTCCCACATTTGGATATAAAATGAATATTTTTGCTGTCCACATTTAGCAAAGAGGAGATTGAAGATTTTTTATCGAATTTTTCTTCAAATCTAATCGCACAAGTGCATTAGAAATCATCAGTTGATAATTATTTTCTCTGTATTGAGCGGATCGAAGGAACAAGGAGGCAAGAACAGAACCCGTAATGGAAGAAATCCTTAAATTACAATGGTCATGTTTTCAAACAGCTTATGTTTCAGTGTTGTGACTCCAACTTTGAACGCTTAGATATTCCTTTATATTTATCTAATTGCCCTGATTCATTTTGCAAAATAATCTCTTAGTTGTCATGTACTAGATCAATGCAACTAATTTAAAATATTGTGTCCACGTTCAGTAGAAAATGACATTTTTCTGCAGTCCATATTCAGCCAAGGAGAGGGAGATATGAATCAATAGTTAATCCACGTTTTCTTCAAATCTAAGCACACAAGAGAGATATGAATCAATATTCATTTCTTATTTTGTTTGTCTTGAGTAGATCGAAAAAATGACGTGAAAAGAGTGCCCATAATGGAAGAATTCACTAAATTATAACGGGCATATTCTGAAATAACTCATATTTTAGTGTTGTGACTTCTACTTTGAACGCTTAGATCTCCCTTATTATTTATCCAATTGTCCTGATTCATTTAGAAAAATAACATCCTAGTTGTTATCTACCAGTGCCCACATTCAGATAGAATATTTTTTTTGTTGTCCGGATTCAGCAAAGCGGAAAAGGAAGATCTTTTATCGACTTTTTCTTCAAATCTAATTGCACAAGAATGATAGAAATCTGTAGTCGATTATTATATTTTTTTGTCTGGAGTAAATCGAAAGAAAAATGAGCAACTTCTTTATAAATGATCATGTGCGGGGTCAATTCATCCAACTCAATATTTAACAAGTGAGTCGCATCAATCTTCACACATGCTTCATTTTTTAACATATAATCTAGAATTAAAATGCAACACAGGTCAAAACCAAAGATTTGAGTTTGATGGGCCCAAAATTTTCATGTGCACCCCAATAAAATCTTAAATTAATATGAGAAGTAAATGAGCATTTTTCATGTGTGCCCCTATAAATTATGAAAATATCATATTGGTCCTATAAATATAATACAAAGCATATCACACATATTTTTATCCGTATAATATTATTATATCCAGCAAAAATTAAATTTATCACATAATATAATATAATATAATATAATATAATATAATATAATATAATATAATATAATATAATATAATATAATATAATATAATATATAAAGTTTCATGTTTAGTATAATTTAAGTAGAATGAGCAAATTGGATATACTTACATATTTGTTACATTAATAAAAAATAAATATACCAAAAAGTACTCAATTATTTACTTTTATTTACATCAACTTTGCTATTAATTATTATATTATGTTTCTCAAATTCATTAGCAACATAGAAAAATGAAGACGATATAATAGTTTAATTATAGTATGATAATGGTGTCTTTGACACTAATACATGCTTCAAACGCAGTGTTACAAAACTCTAATATAATTTTTTCTTTTACTTAATTCCCTAATATCATATATACCCCGTGAAAAAATAATATGAAGTATTGTTTAATCAACCATCAATAATATTTAAAGTATTCCATTTTTAAAATAAAAGGGAACCTACAAAGAATTTAGTTTTTTATTTGTCTCTGGTATTATAAAGTTTCAACATAATTTTTGATAATTTTTTTATTCTTTTCTAATCATATTTTATTTGATTACAAAGAAATTTATATTAAGTATAAACTATGCAATAATAAATAAAAATCTTTTAAAAGGACAATTAAATGTTCTTTTTTTTATGAAGAGCTATACAATACACATGATTTCATTCACATTTCGAAGCCATACATAATATTTTTTTTTAATTTCTAAAGGTTAAATTTTTAATTATTAAAATTAAGATGAAAAATTTATGCATGATATTAGAGATTTACGTTAAGAAAAAAATATCATATTTTAAGATGACTGTTGTTTATATTGCTAAATTTATTTTTTGAGATAGGTGGAATTCGAACCTGTGTGTTCGCCATCGCATCCAATGATGTATTATTTGGGCAAGAGATCACTTGCTTTGATTGTAAAATTTGTAAATGCACAAAATAAGTCAACTATATATAAATCAATACTCTTTTGTTTTTGTTGTTATTTATTTATTTTCGTATTTGTTTATTATTTCTGTCTATTAAAAAAACAATCAACTAACATTTCAAAAGTTAGAATAAAAAAATCCGATTATACTGAAGCGGAGTGAGCTCCTCTCTTGTATTATAAAATGTTTATTTTTCTACATTGAATGTTTGATTTTAGTGTATTTTAAAACCATTTATTCTAGATATTGTTGTTTGATTTCTATTCAAAATTCATGATGCATGAAGTTAGCTAATAAAAATTTTGCTCAAACAAAAATTTATTTAAAAAAATTAAGTGCACAAATAAGAAAAATTAATGAGAAAAGATAACTAGAATTTTAGGGCAAAGATAGAAAACTAAGTGCAAAGTTAATAAAAACATAGTTTATTAAAAAATCCCTTAAATAAATTATTGGCTGAGTTAGTAAGATCTACATAATTGCAAGCTTCGGATATTTAACAATGCCTTTTTAATGTATTATTATGTACATAAATTTCATTCCATAATTTTCGGAACTTGTGAAATCAAACACAAAATCTTTCTCTAAGTATAGTATTTATAAGAAAAAAGTTCAATTTTGAACCCGTAATTATTGAAATAGTTTATTTTATTATTTTATCCCTTAACTTTTGTGATTTAAATTTAAATTCTCAACTATTCATAAGTGCATTTTCAGTTTTTCCATCCGTTTAGTGCTTATATGTCTGTTAAATTTGACATGTAATCAATGATGTGTCATATATTATTCACACATAAGCAATGATGTGTTAATTTTTTTTAAATAAACATGCACCAAGAAATATATATTTTTCTACTAAAAAAATATTTTAAGAAAATAAGAGAAGTAAAAAAAAATTTCAAACATTTGTCAGGTCACAATTACCACATTGGAACATGTGTCAAGATTATATGTCATGTCATTGCATACGCGTTATGCTTTAATAGGTACCTAAGCACATAATGGATGGAAAGACCAAAAATATTTTAAGAAAATAAGAGAATCAAAGAAATTTTTTCAAACATATGTCATTTCACAATTATCACATCGGAACATATGTCAAGATTATACATCAAGGCACTTAATGGATGGAAAGACAAAAAATGTACTTATTGAATAGTTGGAGATACAAAACCTGTACCAATAAGAAACTGAGGGATCAAAAGTAAACTATTTCAACAGTCGAGAGGACAAAATTAGACTTTTGTCTATTTAAAAACAAAATTTCTGCTATAATATACTAGAACGGCCGAATGTGAATATTATTACCAGTCCGGATGGCGCGCATGCCACTCATTCGTATAAAGATTCGATTGATCGTACCAATACAATATTCTTTGAATTTTATTTATAATGTATAGGTTACAAATATAGTATGTCGCACGGATATGGATACGTGTATCGTATCTAATGCGATACTGACATGACGACACGACAATCTAAAAAAATCTCTGGACATAATGCGTCTGATATAATATTTTTTTTGTAACTAATTATATCTAAAAAATTTTAAAAATATAAAAAATAACCAAATACGATAAAAAAATACCAAGAAGAGAACGAGAGTAAGAATTGAGAAAGAATGATTTTTTACACAAAGAAAAGATAAAATATCGTCTCTAGTTATGATTCTCACTAGTTAAATTTATTAATAAAAAAGAAAAAATGAACTTGAAAAAAATAGGCTTTAAAAAGACGATTTTTAGCGAAAATAGATAAAGAAAGAAAGTGAAGATGAGATTATAGCAAGAAATAAAAATTAAATTGGGAATTTAAACATTGGCGGTATCATCAGCCCTGTCCCTAGCCCCCAGTTGTATCACAGCCGTATCACTTCCGTGCTCATGCGTGTCCTGTCATGTTTTGACAATGTGTCATTTTGGTACTTTGGCGTATCGAAGAATGCCTTTTGGGTTGTGCAATACTCCAGGTACATTTCAAAGGTGCATGATTTCTATTTTCTCTGAATACATTTCAAAATTTATAGAAGTTTTTATGGGCGACTTCTCCATTTATGGTGACTCATTTGATGAGTGTTTGACCAATTTGGGGCTAATAATGAAGAAGTGCATCGAATCTAACCTTGTCTTGAATTTTGAAAAGTGTCACTTCATGGTGAGCCAAGGAATTGTACTAGGACATCTTGTTTCAGAGAAGGGCTTGGAGGTAGACAAGATGAAGGTCGACGTAATCAAGACGTTACCTTACCCTCGAAATGTGAAGGATGTGCGCTCATTCTTGGGTCATGCAGGGTTTTACAGGCGCTTCATACGCGACTTCTCCAAGATTGCGCAACCGATGTGCTGCCTTCTCTAAAAGGACGCCAAATTTGACTTTGATGACGCGTGCAAGGAAGCCTTCGACATCCTGAAGGAGAAGTTGTACACCGCCCCAATAATCAAGTCACCCGACTGGCACCTCCCATTCGAGATCATGTGCGATGCAAGTGGATTAAGCGTTGGTGCCGTCTTGGGCCAGGCACATGACGTATGGGACACCTATCGATGTTGTTGTCACGCCCCAAAATCATTTATGGGTTTGGAATGCGACAATTGCCGTGTCTGATAAACACACTAGGCATTCATTACAACCATTCACACAGAATAAATAAAAACATAATTATTTTATTTATTTTCAGTATTTGTTCTAAAATATCAAATATTAAAAGATGTCTAAATCAAAATACATCTCTACTGCTTAAACCATTAAAAGTATCAAACTCAATAAAATAACTAGAAATAAAAACAAGGATGAAGATAGTCGTCTCTCCAAACCCCGAACTCCAAAGCTAACATCCACCTGGGCAAAAAAATAGATAATAAAAGGAATAAGTACAAAGGTATTCAGTAAGGGATAAAAGAATAAAATGAAGCCCAGTCTCCTATAGGTGAATCTAACTAGCAATCCATACTAACTTCCTAAATCTCGTAATAAGAACTTTCTTAAATCCGAAAATCTTTTTATAATACATATAATATTATTTATTAGTAATTACTAATAAAATATCTTGTGAACTGTTTCATTTAATTAATATCTCTTGCCTCTTTTCATTTGTTATCTAGTCGGAGTCCCAGAATTGTTGTCTAGGATAGATCCAACAATTGTGCACGTCGCACAATTTAGACCCGAACGAAGTCCCAGAATTGTTGTCTAGGCCAAACGTATTTTGTGCTAGAAAATGGATTATGTTTTAAGACATTATTAATTATCCAATAAAGGTTGTTTCTTATATATCTGGGTGTATGGATTGTGAATGTACATTTACATATGCTATATCAACCATGAATGACACTTCGGGTTCACGTCATCAGAATACGTTATTCTGATAGTAGAACTATGAACCAGCGAATGACATTCTAAACTGTCCCTAGTGATATGTAGGATGTTTATAGAGATAAACATATTTCAGGTAAGAAGCTACATATCCGCACTAGTATATTCGCAGGCTGGATGATCAAGTTCTGTTGATCATGGACATAGGAATGTCAAATCTGGAATATAGGTACGTGTTAGAGAACACGTACTGGACTGACCACACTATGCGAATATGCATGGTATATGTCATTAGTGATTCTCATATGAATAATGGGATGATCATTAGGGTCATCATTAGGTATGCATTGAATTATGAAGAGGAATGTGAGTGACCAAGATGGGATTTGTTCCTCTCGTCAAGAGGGAGATATCTATGGGCTCCCTCATGAACTAGAACTGGAAATGCATGGTCATGCTCAAAATGGATTAACATGTGTTGTTAATATCATTTTGTATTTATTCAATCTAATTCTTGATCAGGAAAGAGACTTTGATCAAACTCAAGGATGACATATTATTGTGCCTTGTGATCAAGACATATATAATAAAACAAAAAGGATAAGCAAATGTCTATTCAAATAGGTTTATGATCATTGATCATTTCATTTATTATGGATGAAGCTCAGTGTTAGCATGGTAGTATTCCTGGTGCTTTGCGCAAATAAATATTACTCATGAAAAATGACATCCTAACATTATTGAATGTCAAGAAATAGTTGGGAGATAATTTCTCGATGAAAAACCTAGTAGAAGCCTCCTACGTGCTAGGAATCAGGATCTATAGAGATAGTTCTAGAAGACTTATAGTTCTGAGTCAAAGTACATACATTGACAAGGTTATGAAACGGTTCAGAATGCAAGAATCAAAAAAATATTTTTTACCCTTGTTACATGGCATTTCTCAGTAAGACACAATGCCCTACAAGTGATAAGAAGTGAAAATACATGAAAAAGATCCCGTACGTTTCGGCTATAGTATCATGTATGCCATGTTATGTATTAAACCAGATGTGTCATACTCATTGAGCGCAATAAGCATGTTTCAATCTAATCCAGGTGAAAGTCACTAGATAGCTGTTAAAAGAATCCTTAAGTACTTACGAAGAACTAAGGACATGTTCCTAGTCTATGGAGGTCTGGAAGGCGAGCTTGTCACACCGACGGAAGCCTCCAGATAGATTTGGACGACTTTAGATCGCAATTAGGTTATTTATTTTACCTGAATGGAGGCGCAGTGACATGGAAGAGTTCCAAGTAATGTACTGTAGCAGATTCTTCAACGAAATCAGAGTATATAGCCGTTGCAGAAGCGGCTAAAGAAGCTGTTTGGATAAAGAACTTTTTGGAGGAGCTAAGAGTAGTTCCGAGCATCTCAAAACCAGTGGATCTATATTGTGACAGCAATGGAGCGATCGCACAAGCAAAGGAACCGAGATCTCACCAAAGGTCCAAGTATATACTGTGATGATCCCATCTAATCAAGGAGATCATACGAAGGGGTGATGTTAAAATATATATAGTGCCATCAGACGACAATGTCGCCCATCCATTAACTAAACCGCTCCCGCAAGCAAAGCATGAAGGTCATGTTAGGTCTATGGACATAATATGCTTAGAGTTGGCCTAGTGCCAGTGGGAGACTGTAGGATTAGTGCTCTAGGCCAAACGTATTTTGTTCTAGGAAATGGATTATGTATTAAGACATTATTATTTATTCAATAAAGGTTGTTTCTTATATATCTGTGTGTATGGGTTATGAATGTATATTTACATATCTTATATCAACTATGAATGACACTTCCGGTTCACGTCATCATAATACCTGATTCTGATAGTAGAACTGTGAACCAATGAATGACATTCTAAATTGTCCCTAGTGATATGTAGGATGTTTATACAGATAAACATATTTTCAGGTAAGAAGCTACATATACACACTAGTATATTCGCAGGCTGGATGATCATGTTCTGTTGATCATGGATATAGGGATGTCAAGATTGGAATATAGGTACGTGTTAGAGAACACGTACTAGACTGACCACACTATGAGAATATGCATTTTATATGTCATTTGTGAATCTCATATGAATAGTGTGCTCAGATCTGATCTTCTCTTCTCATTCTTCTCTTCTCTTCTCTATCATTTTAATTAACTAAAATATTATTTTCTGAAATCCCATCATAAACGTTTCGAAAATAAATATAATATTTACTTTGGGCTACATAGTCCCTAACATATAAAAATATAGTCGCATTCCCACTACGAGATTCTCATGTTCAATTATCAAAAAGGAATATCAAATTGGACTGAATTTGTGAATTCTATTTCAAAGGTCAAAGCGAAACTATAGGAGAGCAAATTAAATTTCCTTACCTGATAAAGTTATTAACTAACCAATCTATCACTTCACTTTTGTGCTGCTAGAACTTCTGTCTCCTCGTCAACTGAAGCGTCTTCTTCAAAATCATCCTCTAAGGTGCCG
The DNA here is from genome assembly GCA_024447665.1 of Juncus inflexus. Lineage (NCBI taxonomy): Eukaryota > Viridiplantae > Streptophyta > Magnoliopsida > Poales > Juncaceae > Juncus > Juncus inflexus. The sequence goes on along the minus strand of JAJHPC010000014.1, from coordinate 3,857,146 downwards.
ATCGCTAAATCGAAATAATCAAATTAACCACTACTTCAACATACACAAACAATAAAGAGCACACAATCCTATATGTCATGAATGCACATGCAAAACTTAAAGGTCAAAAGCTGGAACATATAGTACCACCAGATTCCTCACGTCAAAACAATGATAATCGATTATTTATTTGCTTAAAACAGGTTTACGGTTTAAGAGATATTAAGAAAATAATATTCAAGATTTTGATTCCCAATTTTATGAAATACTGATCTGAACAGATCCGAACCAGTGCTGAAATCCATTTTTTCAAACACGAAATCCATTTCCTTTTTCCCAGATTTAATTTCCTGATTTCATAGTTTCTAAATACCTAGAATCTGATAGAAGTCTCCAACTTGCACCCAGAAGGCAAAAACCAAACTTATAATAAAACTGTTTTAAATCATTTTGAATTAATTTGATGCGCAAAATCACAAATCTAAATAATGGTTCAAATAATATAAAGTACTGTAAAAATAAACTTAATCAATATTTTTGTTTCTAACAATAATTTATGGTGAAATATGAAGATAGTCATGCATAAATGAGCACATGCAATAAAACCATGAATTTACATATGAAAGATTTATAAAATAAGTAATTATAATGAAATATTATTTATTAGATCTGACTAATATGAAAATCATGAAATTATTTACTAGATAAAATAATCAAAATTGAGTTTAATTGAAATACAGTTGCATCATTAGAATTAAACTAGCTACAAATATTGGATACCTTAAGCAGAGAAAAATAGGAGGCCAAGAGATTGCTTCTTTCTTGTTGTCTGACGCACAAAGCAAGGAGAGAGAGAGAGAGAGAGAGAGAGAGAGAGTGAGGGTGATTGGGTGAAGCCAAAATAAAAAGGAGGTGGCTGGGTAATTTTAGAAACAAAATACCAAAGAAGAAAATGGTTTGGCTGATTAATCATGGTCTGATTCAGTGCAAAGTTTGATGCAACAATTGTAACAAGTAAGGTAGGAAATCTCTAGGGTTTGCAGGGGGGAAAAGGGGAGAAGCCAGTCAAAATTTATTATTGCATAAATTGAATTTAAGAGGATGATAGTTAGGGCCGAATAAATGGACGAAGACAAATTTAGAAAATACTTTGCATTCAATTCACTGGTGCATGAATAGAAAAATAAACTTAATAAAAGTTGCATCAGTATTCCATTTTTACAAAATTAGTTTCTATATTCATATTTTAAAATATATAATATAATAATAATTGTTTAAAAATTTAATAAATGCAAACTTATAAAATGACCAAAATGGCTCTAATACAATAAATGAAAAAGTAACGGTGCGACAGCTGTATCGGAGCAGTGTCAGTGTCCGACACGTGTACGGCTGGCTTTTTTTGAAGTGTCCGACTAACATAGCAAATATATAATACTGATTTGACTACAACCAAAAAATATTCTATAGAATTAATTTTGTAAAGTATCAAAATACAATTACACAAAAGTGAATGTATATTGTACAAATAAAAAAATAAAAATAAAAAAGATAAAGCAAAATATATGCAAAGGACTAAAGAGAACAAAATAACCTATCCTACATTACAAAAACCTAAAATGAATTAAGTTAAACTAACATTTATACACTCCTTTCTAGCATCTCATAGTATTGAATCGCTGACATCTGCCTTTGCAATTTCATCTCCTCATGAAACCTCGTAATAAACTCCTCAGCCTTTTGATCGATCGCGATTCCATTTTCCTCGCTCTCCTCAATCAAATCAACGCTCTCGTCTTCTCTCTCGTCATATTCATACTTTTCATACTCAATCAAATTATCACATTCCTTGTCATGTTTATAGAACAAGAAATCAACTTCATCCTGATCATAATCATTATCTACATCTGGTGCAATGCAAGGGAGGAAATGGAGAGAAGGGGTTTTGAATTTAAAAGCCGGAGTTTCATCAAAGGAGAATTCACGCTCTGCGCGATACAGGCGATCTGATTGACGACTCTGCTTGAGTTTCAATGTTTTGAGGAGGTGAAGTTGACGAACATGCAGAAAGACTCGGTTGTGTTTAAAAGCGCTTCCTTTTCTTGCCCAGAGAATGGCTATATGGAGGAGTCGCCATGCACGGTTCGTAATTTTCGTGCTTCTTCGTGCCATTGTATTTTCTTTCTGTTTTCTTCTTCTTCTTTTTTCTGATTGTTCTTTTCTTTTCCTCTTTTTGTGGAGGATGATGTTGATTTAGAGGGGAGAGGAAGGTTTGTATATATAGTTGTTGATGTTGATTTAGAGGGGAGAGAGGTTCGTATATATAGTTGTTGATTTAGGGAATTGGGTTACGCGTTTGTGTTGATTAAATAATTAAGATGTAGCAAAAAATGCCCCATTAAGCTGTAGCAAAAGGAGGCGGATTACTCGGTAGTTTACAGTTAAATATTTGTCACTAGGATGAGAATTGCTAGGGTTGCCCAAGTCGACTCCATATAACTAAACTAAGACTATTCACATGTGTTGTATGATAATTGATCTAGTTTTATACAATTAAAGACGCATATAATTTTATAAATAATCATAATATTAAAAATCATAACTATTATATCTTATACTCTCATAATAAGTAATTGACGTTTATAGTATACAATGTCTATATATAAATTTCTTATATAAACTATATACTAAAATAGATAAATGAAAACTCAATAAGGAAAATAATTATAAAAAAGAATGCTGAATTCTTGACCATTGCTTTTTCATATAAGCAAATTCATCAAAAATAAACTTTCTGAACTTTATCTCAAATGCCATTAATATTCAACAAAGTAGTAACTTCATACTAATATTTTCTTTCTTAAAAGTTTGAGTATATGATTAACTAATTCGGGTTGGGTACAAGTTGGGTTCTGAATGGAAGTTAGGGGGGTTTGTGCATTAAGAAAACACGGTTTGGTAGTATCGGACGCGTTAGAGCTGTGTTTTGTAATATGTTTCTTAGTAATGACCTGTGCGTTCTTGTCTTGACTTACTATCTATATTATATCATTAACATGTTTCTGCGTTTTTGCGCAATCTATTGATGATTGATTTAACAATAAAGTCAAGAACTTAACCTTTAAGTTTATGATCTCAGTATTTGCCGAAATAAGTTGATTTAATATGACAATGACACATTATTCTACTTGTTTCGGCTAGTGATATCGACATGAAAGATTTTTACTTGTCGCATGAAAATAATTTAAAATGATAAATTTGTTCCTAATTATTTATTATATGCATTATGAAAATAATCTCATTAAATATCTTTGAATTGAATCCCCTAATCGTGAAATAGATATATATCCTAGTTCAAAAATATATAAGAAATCCACTACAGACATTCAAAATAAAAATAGAAAATAACTATTTACCTCACATAATTAATGCCTTCTTACCTTCCGGTCAATTATAGCACGTCACGTGACACCTAAATGATAGGTATTTAGAAAATCATTTTGGACTCTCATTTTACTACTTCCTATCAACTTTCATATTTGTGACATTATTAGAATCTCCTAAATTACCTCCCATAAAAATTAAGTATACATTTTTTTCTCCTACCTCCCAATAGCTCACATTCAATTTCTCAAGATTTTAAATTCTCTCGATATTTTCAATTTCTAGCGTTTTTTTTGACATTGCACACTCTCAGCTAGACAGTTGTGACAAACGCATATAAGTTGAAGCAAAAGACATATCAGTAAGGTATAAAATACATACAAAATCTAAATAAACACATTTCAGATGAATATATGCTCATACCAGTGTAAGCAAAACACATACCAATAAGATATAAACACATACAAAGTCTAAACAAATACATACAAACAGATAAATAGATATCCATACTAATGAAAATAAAATACATACATGTAAGTTATTACACACATACAAAGTCTAAGCAAAACACATATCAGATGAATATAAGTTCATACTAGATTTCAACAAACACATACTAGTCATTATATATCAAATTTTGACAAACATATACCAGTTAAAGCAAAAGACATATTAGTAAGGTATAAACTCATACAATTCTAAACAAAACACATATCGGATGAATAGATGTTCATACCAGATTTTAACAAACATATTTAGTTATTATATATCAAATGTTGACAAACTCATACCAGCTAAACAAAACACATATTAGTATGGTATAAATTCATACATGTCTAAACAAAAAACATACCAATCTGAACATATCGTGTGAAATCAAAATATTGCGAGATGATATGGATGGGAGCCGGTTGGGAGTCAATAATTTGGGTTTGTTGAATATTTGAGCTGATTTGAATTGGAGCCATTAGGAAGTACTTAAAAAATAGTTTCAAATATGGCCGTACTCCCTAAATTGGGCTTCCATAGTGTGGAAGGCAATGGGAGGTAGATAAGATGGAAACACCAAATCTTTTTCCATAAAAATATCACAAATAAATATTTAAATTTTAAATATATCACAAATAAATATTTAAATTTTAAATGCATGAATATCATATGAACAACTAATTGAATGTATAAAAAAAATTACTTTCCTTAACACTGTATTAATATATATGCAATTGAACTAACAATTATATTTATTTTTTGGTATTAAGGAATAACACAATTATTAATAGTTTTCTTCTCAATTTTATTATTTAAATATTTTATTTTTAATTATACATATCATGAATGAGTAGAATTATAGAACAAGGAAATTTTTTCTTTTCGACATAACGAAAATTAATCCTCACATTATTCATCAAGACAATGTATAATGTCTTGCAACAATTCTAATAATGAAATCAGGTGGCCGATCCAAATATTAATTGCACAAATTTTATTTCAATAATGAACCCTATCAGAATCCGTCGATCTGTCAACATTTTCGAGCAAGGTTCTCTTGGATTTGGCAATTCATATGATTTTTTCAGGTCAAATCAGATTTGTCAGCTCTCAAAATAAAATTAATTTTATTCTGCAAATGTTAATAAGAGTAATTAAGATGAATAAACGAACGGTGTTATATCATAACAAATTGGTAGGGATCTTTTTGCAATTTCCAAAAGAATGGATGAGTTTTTTGCAATTTTGAATAATGGAGGGATTTTTGCAAATTCCTAAAGAAGGAGCTTATTTGCAATTTCTAAGAATGGAAGGCAATTTTAGCAAGGGTGATGATTCAGACATGAATTGATTTGATGAATGTAGGATATTTTAATAAGAAATTACTACTTTGCCTTTTATTAGTAAGGTCAATAAGAAAATTTCTAACAATATATACGGGTAAAAATGTAAATTCATCTCAAAATTTTTGGTATTCATCAAAATTGTTCTTGCCCGAATCACCACCCTTTAGCAATTTAAGCATAATTTAAGGATTTCTTTTTTTTGCAAATTTCTCAATATAAGATATGAGCAAATTTAACTACGAATTGATTATTGATTTTTCATTATTACTAGGATACTACTTGCGGTACGCTGCGTGTAACTTCGTGAAAACGTGTCGTTAATTGTAATCACGTGTTAACAAAGATATTTATAAGTTTCCTAATTCATCAATAAAGTGTATAAGTGAATTTTGAGTTTAGGATGTCGAACACAAGGAAGCAAGGCCTTAAATATTTTAACGTTCAGTTTTCACTTTTAATTTAGTGTTGTGTTTTGAAAGATTGTTGTTGTGGCTCTAATAGAAAGAATTTCACAAGAGATAAAATTAAAAAAAAATAATTTGTTTTTTAAAGGATAAAAGAGAAATAGTAGGGAAATATGACAATTTGTGTAATTTGAGAATCACGAATCACAAATGATAGCAAATTAATCATATAGTATTTATAAGCAAGGTTTAATTAACTTCTTTCCAAAAATTAATTAATAAACTCATCGACCTTTAGATCCATTAAAAACTTCTATTTTTAAGTGTTCTTATAATTGATTCAACCCTTATTTGAATAAGGATAACTTTTCCAAGTCAAATATATTCAAACAAATCTCTAAGAATTTTTATAAATATTTAATATCAAATCATCCTTCCAAATAATTTAACTTTAAAACTCATAAAAATATCTCAAGATTTAATCTTAAAAATATTATAATAAATGCAAAGTTTTCTCAAGATTTCATCATCAAGGCTACACAAAAAGTCTTTCCCTACCCTTTAAACTACTCACTCATGTCCACAAAATAAATCATATTAAAATCCAACCAAGAGAATAGTAAAAGAAAAAAAAAAATTAAATCAAACCCTAAAGAAGTGAATCGTTCTCGATCTCTCTCCTTCTTGCTTGATTTATCACCTTCATCTTCTAGTTCAAGCACTTCTTCCTTCTCTAAAATTCTATCCTCTCTCTCAATTCTCAAAAATTGGAGTTTTGAAGTTTATGGACATTAATGGTGGAAAAGAAAAGAATAGATTTGAAAATGGTGGAAGAGATGAAAAATGGTATATGATGATGTAAGAATGGAGGATTGAATGGTTGTGTGTATGAATCCCTTCTAGAGAGAAGTTGGGGTCTTTTTATAGTGAAATTTACCCTAGAAAATATTTAGAATTATGATGGTGGGACTAAACAATTTAGTTTGATCCGGATTCTGTTTTGGGTAGCAATTTGGGGGATAAATAGCACTATTTCTTTCTTTTCTATACAAATTCAGCGTGGGTGCAAATTCTGGGTACATATAGCATTTCATTCTCAATCTCATCCGTTCCAACGGATTGCATACGTGTCGCTCAGGGGTTGGTCTGATCAAAATCAGATATCTGATCCAATGGCCACGATTTTGCCACGTGTTTCACCTTTCAATCTGTTAAAACGAACTTGCCACGTGTCGACTATTGATTGGCTGAGAAGAGAATCATCGTACTGCGCTTCTGATATCTGCAGAAAACGCGTTTTGTTCCTTCTCCATTTCGCTTTACCGGACATTCTAGTGCTCTCGGTTTTGCACGTTAATAAAGAAACGGAGGTGTCCAGTCTGAAAGAAAACGGAGAGGAAATGCTTGGAATATGAAGATAACGCGTAATCTTTTCACGTGTACGCCACGTGGCATGATCTGATTGGCTGGTGCAAGAATCTCGTACTGGCGCGTCAGTGATGCTCCCCAATAAGAAATCGCCACGTGTCCTTCCTGTTGTTGAAAATAACAGACTCTTCCACGTGTCGCTTCTTAATTCGCTGATTTCCAACGGAAGTTGCCACGTGTCACACTCCGGTTGGTTGGAAGAGGTTTGACCCGGTCAAAGGTTGACTTTGACCAAGGTTGACCAATCTTGTATCGCATTTTCTGGGAGTTCTAGAAGGTCTTTTTTCGCAAGGTTTGTACCGTTGGATTCGTATCGTCGCGCTCTACGATTTGATGCCCAGCTTGACCCCTTTTGGAAAAGTTGACTTTTGGTCAACTCGGCGATTTCCCGGGTTTGATTTTTCGTCTTTTTGTGGATTTTGTAAGTCTTGACTTGGATAGTCGACGGATAAGAGTTTTGGAGAATCGTGTGTAGGGTTTTCGCAAAGATTCGTCGAAAATTTGGCCATTTTTGGCCCATGTTTTGCAAATCGGTCCGTCATTTGGAGTTGACTTTTCGCTGAGGTCTCCAAATAGCGTTTTCTCGGTCTTTTTACCTGAAAAATCACACAAAAATGTTTTAAGAGTCTCACAGATAATTTTCATTAATTTTAGGTATTTTTCATAAATTTATGTGATTTATTGACGAATTTTTCATGATAAAAATCCTAAAAATGTGTATAAAAATACATATTACACTCGCGAATATTTAATTGTATGTTCATTTTTATACAAATTTCATGAAATTATAATAATACAAAATTTAAATGATATTTAAAATTAATTTAAAGATAATATAATATAATTATATAAACTGAGTTTAGAATATTTTTGACTTTTAATTTTATGTACAATATGTACACACTATGTGAATAAATGTATCACATGATCTATTAATTAAACACATAGTTAAAATACATGTAATCAAGTTAGTTAACACAAACTCTTGCTGAATTGCTCAAGTTCATCGAAAATTTTGCACAAATTGTTCAAATTAAAAGAAAAAAGGAAAATTAATTAGCAAAACTAGGTGCTGAAAATTGAAGTAGAACAGATAATTAGAAAGATGAAATACGACAACAGAAAACTAAGTGCAAAATTAATAAAAAAAATAGTTCATAAGAAAACCAGTGCACAACAAAAGATCCAATTAAGGGCATGTTGATTTGGTGTATCTAGATAGATTGTATTTCAAAGTCATAAATTTGAACCAAAATCCATTGTTTGATTTGGTGGATGGTGATTTGAAATCCCTAAAAAAATCCATGTATTTTGAAATCTCTAAAAAAAGTTGGGATGACAATACATGGATGGGCTAATCCAATTATTATTATTATTATTATTATTATTATTATTATTAGGAGTAATATCATGTATATCCTTCCAAAAATTCAAAATATCAAATTTACCCCCCTAAACTTCGAAATATCAAATTTACCTTCTCAAACTTCGCATTATATCAAATTTATCCTTTCAAAGCATACAAAATATCACATTTACCCAAATCAGTAAGTTACCATTAAATTTGTTAAATTAATCATCATTTAACCTTCTAAATACAAATCTAATTAAAAATAGTAAGTTTAATGACCAAAATACCCCCTTTCACCTTCTCAGCTCTTTTCTTTCCCTGACATTAAGCCCCTGCAACTTTTCAGCTTTCCTTCTCTCTTCCTTCCCTGTGCGACGAGAGAACTACTGAACTAGTGAAGAGAGAATATGATCGTGTCTTCTTCCTTCTGCTCCCTTCTTCCTGCCTTTTCTCCTGCCCCTCACCTTTTCTCTTCCTCTCCTCTTGATACAATCCTAAATGGCCAAAATAAAGATGTACTAAATAGAATATGAGATGCCAATGGATTGGATGAAATAGAGAAATTAACACGGAAAGAGTGCTACAAGGCTAGATGGAGAATATGATTGAATCATCCAATAGATGAAATTTGTGTGTCTTTATGTTCTAAAACTGTTTTTATTTCTAGATGAAAT
>JAJHPC010000014.1:3800591-3843091 GCA_024447665.1 Juncus inflexus | reverse complement strand
AGCATCAGAAGGGGCTCGATGTGGTCATGGGGGACGATAAGTTGGTTGTTATTTTGGATGACACGGAAGTGGTAAGTTTGCATAAATAAACCTCTGTTCTTTAAAGATTTGAAAAGTAGTCCTTGGTGTTGAGTTGTTTTTATTGGTGTTGGGTGAACGGAGGGGCGTTTTTAGTTTTTACGGTTTATAAATGTGAGGGTTTTATTGCGATTTAGGCGTAATAGAGGGGGGTTTTGAGTGATTGTATTGTTTTATTTAGGGGTGAATGAAATGTTAGTCCTTGTACTTTAAATGGATTGCAATTTAGTCCTGAACTATTGGTTTGTGCATGGTTAGTTCCTAATTCAGAGACTAATCATGTGTTCTTTGTACAGAGTCCAAAGATGTCAAATTAGTAGTTCAGGGACCAAATCGTGATCCAACTATAGTACAAGGACTAACGGTGCATTTATCCCTTTTATTATTATTATTATAGGTATGGCAAAAGCATAGGGACAACTTGATTGTGATGGAGAGATACCATTACTTTGCGTCGAGCGTGAGACAGTTCAGGGCCGGAAAATCTTACTCTGAAAGAAACGAAGATGAAAGTGAATCAGACGGTGTTTTAGCCAGTATTTTAAATGTTTTAAAACGCGCTCACACAATGTTCTTTGATCCTGTCAGTATTATTATTCGTCCTCTCTCTTTTCCATTTTTGTAATTTGGTCCCTGTAATTGTTGAACTCGTGGTATTGATTCTGGTTCTTGTTGTTGAGCAGGGTAGTGGGAGCGACTTAGCTGGAAGAGATGTTAGAGAGGTAATTATAATAGTTAACATAAAAGCAAAATATTTGCACCAAGTTTTGACACGTGTCCCTTTTTCTATCTACTATTTATTTTTAAAATGACCAAGTGATTCAAGGAAACTCATTGGCGTGGCTGGTAAGAGCGGCTGCCTATGACTGAGAAGACCCGAGTTCGAAACTCGGAACCAACATTTTATTGTTTCAATTTTTTTAAGATAATATTTAAAGCTCTTTAATTTTGTTGAATCAGCATATGTCACAGGAGATGTTTAGTCGAGTGGTTGTGCTCCTGCTTGTATTTCACGCAGTCATGAGTTCGACTCCTAGATAACTCAATTTTTTTTTTACTTTGCTTTTAACATAGTTTAATTAACAATTAATTTTTTTCTTGAAACATAAATAACAACTTATTATAATTATATTATATTATTAAATGTGATAAATTAATTTCTTCTTAATTTCTTTCAAAAAATTTGATGAAATTTCAAATTATGCCTATATTAGGTTCAATTTCCCAACAAATATTCTCATAAAAATGTTTAACAAGTTTTCTATGCATATAATTTTCATTTTTTTTGCATAAGAAATTGCTTACTCAAATATAATATTCAAAGGATACCAAATTTTTTTTCCTTTGAAAAAATGAATACTACAAAACTTAATGTATCCAAAATTCATCGCTATAGATCATTAAAGAATATCATTATTTTTTTATAAAGTGTTTAATTTCTCCGAAGCGGAGCGAGGGTAGTATCTAGTTTATTTACAAGTTCAAATGATACTAACTGTGAATAATAGATATTTTTTATTTAGGGATAAATGTGCGGTTAGTCCTTGCATTTTAATGGAATTGCAAAATAGCCCTTTTACTATTAATTTGAACTTTTTGACCCGAGTACTTCACGAAACGATTAGTCCTTGAGTGAGGGACTAACCCCACACAATTCTATGAAGTACCTGGACCAAAAAGTTTAGATCAATAGTACAAGTACAAGGACCAAAGTTGCAATCCAATTAAATTACATGGACTAACCATTTATTTATTTATTTAATATTTCTTTATTTATATATCTTTTTTAATTTTTATTTTTCTAAGTAATTAATTAATTAATTATTATTAATTAATTAATTTATTATTAATTAATTTATTTATATATAACTTAATTGATTGATTTATTTGATTATTATTTATCTATCTATCTATCTTGTCAGCTTACTACATACTTCTCCTAATCTGAACCTTCCTTTCATTTCAGGTGTTGAAATCAATAAGGAAGGAAATCCTAAAGGGCTGCAAAATCATATTCAGCGGAGTGATCCCGCTGAACGACCGGCCTCAAAACCATCAGATATGGAAGCTGGCGGAGGAGATGGGCGCGGAATGTTCTATCGAGCTGGACTCGTCGGTGACGCACGTGGTGGCGTCTTTGAACGGCACGCAGAAGGCCAAGTGGGCCAAGAATAACTGCAAGTGGTTGGTGACGCGCGGCTGGATTGAGGCCGCGGGTTTCCTTTGGAGGAGGCAGAGGGAGGAGGATTTTATGGTGGGGAGTGAGAAGGGGGAGAAGAATGAGAAGAGTGAGAAGATTTAGTGACTTATATTTTTTGAAGGAAGAATTAGTGACTTATTTTCTTGTTTGATTGGGCAGATGATTGAGATGTGTATAGATTTTTGAAGTGGGGTTTTGGTTTAGTGTTTTGGTTGTTCCTTTTTAGTCATGACTTGTTGTCATCTTATTTTTTTTTTCTTTTTTCTATGGTTTGGTTTGTTGACCTTTGGGAGTTTGAGAACTTTAGTGGATGCTATTTGTTAGAATAATGGGCAACATATTCTCCAGATTAATGAAATGTCTCAATGCGTAGTATATTCTCGAGATGATGTGAAATGGTCTACGTTTGTTTGATTGTTTATCTGACTTATTTAAGAATAGCTTGATGCATAAAGCACTTGCATGAGATTTTAAGGTTTTTTAGAGGTATGCTCTAAGTTCTTGTATCACTGAAATGATCAACTATATAGTGAGGATCTTAATTCAGTTGCATAATGTATACCCAATAAATATATAAAATAAATCTTAAATAAAACTAATAATTTAGAATCATGCAATGATTTACAATTATCAGACGGGAGATGGTGGCTTGAGCATACTAGCTCACGAAACAAACCCACATGGTGGCATTTTTCTAGTCATGTACTTGACTATTCTAGTAAATTCAATTCAATTTCTTAAAGAGTAACTTGTACCATCCCATTACATGTGCGTCACACGTGCTTTTGCCGGAGTCAAAAACGAGTTCAGTTTGATGGTTCTTTCTATTCATTTAACACATTTAACAGAGTGAAAAAAATAAAAATAAATAGAAGTTAACAGAAAATCATGTGTAAGCAAAAACAAAGAAAAAGAAAATCATGTGAGGGCTAGAAGTGAGGCCCAAAAGCCGATGACTTGGGCCGATAAACGCGGTTGGAATTGGTTTCACCTCGTAACAAACACAAACAGGAATTTCCCTGTTTCTTCTTGTCGCCATCAATTGGAATCTCTCTCCTGTGCTTTCATTTCATTTCATTCTGCTCATTTTAACATCATTATTACCCCCTCAAAAGCTCTGTATTTGCATATGTAATCCTACAATGCTGTGTTGTTATTCATATCGATTATCTTCTTAAAGTCACTACATATGATGATGATGAAAGTAAATGCTAATTGTGCACAAACAGAATATCAAATTTTCTTTTGACCAACTTATTTTCAAATGCATGCGATAAAACAAAGTTAATGATGGAATTATTTCAGAAATCTCATTTTTCTTGCAAATATAATATTTTCTGAAGTAAAATACCAAAATCGACCATCGGCGGGTCCCCAAGGCGTTGGGAGAAACAATGCCATAATCAGCTCATTAAATTTCCACATCAACCCAGAAAAAAAAAGAAATAATTTGCAATAAATTTCTCTTAAAAGAACTCAATCAGCAATACCGAAGCGAAGCTGGCAAGATAGGGTGTTTCATCGCATCTACCTTTTTGTCCTATGCATTTGAATTTGAACTTGTTCCACGTCATTTGTACGTTATCTCTTTGATCGAGTTGTTTATTGAAACAAAGCTATAATAAAATGATATTTTCACAATTGAATTTGTAGCGGTAGTATTTCTATATATTAAAATGTGAATCTTTTTTTTTGTTTTGTTTCTAACACTTTTTTCTTCTTCAAATTACTACGGTTAAACAACGCCAACATGATTTTTTTTTTTTTTTTTTTTTGCAAATTATGTTATTATAATATTATTTGAGAAACATTGAATAAGTAAATAAAGGCTCACGATTAATGATTATTTTGTTAGGTATACAGTATACTCTATAATCTTAATTTAGTGGCTACCTGGCACTGACTACTATTTTTGTCTCGTTCAATATAACATGCAATAACGTGATTGACAGATTCTAACAATACAAAATATGTGGCCACACAATGTGATTAGATCGATCATAGTATAGACCAGAAACTCGAAGTAAAATAAAAAAATTCTTATCTTATATTACATTAGCACATATGAAGTACCACGTATAGCTACAAAACTGTCAAGAAATATTGTATAACCTCTAAATTTTCTAGACTACAGCCTAATATTTTCAAATAAATGAATAATTTTCTAGCCTCTATATCATACTTAATATTTATTTAATTAGTATGATGGAATGGCACACACCATATTATAGAAAGAAGTACAAATTTCGGAATTTAGGTAGAACAACTTTATTCCTCGAATTAAATTAAATTCAATCATAGAAACAAGTCTAATATTAATTAGCTGATGAACAAAACATAATCATGGTGATATTGACATTAAAAAAATTTAAACAAAAGAAATAAAATTCTAAACTTAAAATTTACTTAAGATAAATTTACCATTTTAGATGCTATTTCTTGTTTCAACTATTTTCCTGTCAATAAGCATCCATCAAAATCTAAATAACATTACCATTAACCAGCTTAATCAATCAAAAATTAACATTAAACCTTCAGTTTAACCTAAACAACACCAACACAACTCAACCAAGAACTATTTCCGCATCAAACTCCAAGGATCTGGTACACAAGAGGGGAATCTTCGTACTGCCCAATGAGCTCTTACAATGCGCAATGGCCCCTTCAATGGCGCTCTGCAATTCCTCCATTGATGAAGCAGAAGAAAGAGACACTGGTCCAGGACCAGGAAATGCACCCGGTCCACCGCCACCAATAGACAACAACCCCGAATGACTGGGCGATGAATGCATGGATGAAGGACAACTGGCTGCGCACCTCTTTCTTCTTGGATACTTCAAATTTCCAGAGAATGATTTTGAATGGTGAGGCTCGAAGAAATCTCTTTTCTCCCCTTGATTTTTTATTTCTTTGCTTGTTTGGTTGGCATCGTGATTTGTTGTTGTTTCTTTACGAATAGAGAAGGAGAAGTTTTTCTTCTGTGGTTGGTTTTGGTTTTGGTTTTGATTTTGTTTCTGAGGAAGAGAAGAGAGTTTCTCATAAAGAGGCTTCACTTTCTTCACATACTTTTTTAGAACCTCTTTTGGTGAAGGCTTCACTTTTGTATTGGAGGTAATGGGAGTATCCTTCTTACTGTTTCCCCTCGGGAGAAAAACTGAAGAAAACCGATTAGCGAGAGAAGAAAGATACTTATTAGAGCGCTGGGGTTTTGGAGGAAGACGGAGAGAATTGTGAGGCGGGACCTCCTCATCAGTGACAGAGCTGGGACGAGACGATGAAGGAGCAGAGTCTGAGAGGCGGAGATCGGCAGAGAAAGACGAAGAAGTACTCCCGTTGGAATCTCGAGAGGTGGTCGTAGTGGTGTTGGAGGAGGAGGAGGAAGATGAGAGGAGGAGAGAGCGAACCATGGATATACGAGGCGGGAGGTGAAGAGGGAGGAGTTGACCCTTGTAGAAGAGCTCGTCTGCTGGACAAGCGGTCGATGAGAGCGCAGCGGATGTTGGCGAAAGCGATACGGTGAACTCGAAATCGGAGGAGGAGGAGGCGGATTTGGGCTTCCGTTTTAGTTTGGCCTTGGCGGAGGAGGTCGAGCGAGGAGAAGAGGCGGACTCCTCGTCGGAAGTGCCGCCGTCTTTCGAACGGGGCATGGTGGTGGGTGGATCTAGTTGATGAGAGCAAAGATCATGAGAGAGAGAGAGAGATTATGAGTCTATGATTAAGAGTTTGGTGAGAGAATGGTGAGGCTAAGGTTAAAAGAGTTGACAGATATACTCTGTTATTAATCTAAATGTATGCATCCATTGTAGCATCCATCTATAATGTGTAATTGCAGAGAGGGAAGAAGAACGTTGGGAAATGGTCACATGAGATGGAAGCAGAGAGATGGAAAGGTGGCTGTACTTTGCTTGATTCCCAATAATTAGAAGAAATAGATTATTGATTAACAAGATTTAAAGATGGGGGGCCATGTGGACTTACTCTGTCTCTGTCTGTCCCTCTTGTGAATATCTTGTATTTTTGTACGTATCTTTGAGATTTACCAACATCACAAAACAATAAATTATGTTATTTTTTTCTCAGTTTTTGTAATTTATCATTGACTAGTTTACAATTTTGATTTTGACAAAAACTAAGTACAAATAATAACGACGGTATAGTTATATACATCATTGTAATTATGTACTATAAAATGATGTACTAATATAATAACACTGATTAAAATATTTAATTAAATATTTGATGTCTTTGATCTAAAACTTATTTACCATTGGATATACTTATACATATATATCCATATTATTGATTAAGATAATGTTTTGCACATGATTAAAAGAGCAAAGTAACTTATTTTATTGCATAGCATGAATTTTAATGTATGTTCAATGAAGCACAAGTAAAAAGTACGAAAAATTTAAATACTTAATTATGTAGTTAATCATTTTTAATGTTAAAAATTATTAATAAATTATTCCATAGAAATAAACATTATAGTTTCTTTTAGTACTTAACTACTTAAATCTTTATTTTAATTTCATGTTATTATATTAGTTTCCAATATAAGTTGCCTACATTTTCTTGCTGCAGTAATTGCACATGCAGGAAGTCGACGTGTCTCAATTAGTTAGTGCTCTAGTTTCTTCTTGGATCTAACGTACATCTATACATATTTGTAAAACTAAATACATATTAATTAGTAGGTCGCTTAATGATACCTTAGGTTTCTTCGAAAATATTTTATCAATATAACCCTTATTATTCTGATTTAACATATGCTTTATTTTAGGGAAATCTGAAAACACGAAGAGTTTGCCTATATTTAAAGCACGATGAAATTTTATATATACTGTTTTTTCTATTTTTCAATATATTATTTTTATACATTTTGTATTGTTTAAAATTTATATATAATATTTTTCAATGTACTATTTTTACTATATATATATATATACTGTTTATAAGAAATAAATCTTATACAATATTTATTATTTCTATATATGTTTTTTTCACATTTCACTAGCATGTTGGTCAAAACGACACGTTTACGAATTCATGAAAAAAGAGGGCTTTCGTGACAAGTAGCCGTCGTGTTCTTGGATTTGTGAAAGACAACTCATATCAGTTTTCGTCAGACTCAGGTGCGCAACATCTTATAATAATAGTATCAATAATTAATAATGATATGTTGGTTTTTGCAACCTTATGTGGCCGCCCAATACCAGGTCTTTTGCTTCACATAATATGTAGCCTTCTACCATGTAAATAATGCATAAATATTTACTATATAAAACTTTATAACTTTTTGATATATAAGAAATATTTTATATAAATAATAATATTTTCATAAATGATCTTTTATTAACCATTTCATATGCACTAACAAAATTTATATCATCTTCATCATAAAATTAATGTATTCTGACTGAATATGAGATGGTGAATAACCTTTTTACAAGACCACACTATAATAGAGCCACCAGAACGGCAACATTGCAAAAAATTTCCTTGTAAAAAGGCACAAGAGATAATGGTTGAGTGAGAGTGGTACAAGGTCAAGATTGAATTTCTCTGAAGGACACATACACATGGAAAGTGACAACTAAAACCCAGATTTAGATTAGGGTTCCCACCACGTGGCGTGCCTTCAATTCGTCTCTCTTTCGGTTCGTTTCGGCATCTCATCTGACTCCCTTCATTTCATCCCTTGTCCCATGCAATCAATCAAAAGCTACTGCTCTTGTTTTAGAGATCCATCAGATCGAATCTTTCCTTTCCAAATTCTATTATTTATGATGATTAATCTACGGGTGGTGTATGGGGTAATATTACAATATTATGTTTTCTAACAAGGTTATTGTTTTTAGGGAAAAAATTAAGATCTCATATCTTATTTAGTTTTTATTAGCTTCTAATAGAATAAGAACTCAAATTAGAAGCCGCCCATATATTTAAATATTTTTTATTAGTCTTTACTAACTCCAATATATTTCAGCCCAAAATTCTAACTGGGTCTATATTATTGATTTCCGAAATTCCATAATTATCATCTCGTGATGTTTTAATTTCTCATAATATTTTATTTATGCTGGATTGATATATCTTTTAATTATATTATGACTTTTTAGTTGCTGGTTATGTTTTTTAGTTGGGTTGATTTGGTTTTTTGAATCGTGTTGGATTGATATGTATTTTTAGTTGTATTAGTATGGCTTTTCTAATTACTAGTTATGAATTTTAGTGTATTGCTATTTCTTTTTGTATTATGTTGAATTGATATGACTTTTAATTTTATTGTTAGAACTTTTTAGTTACTGGTTATGACTTTTAGATAGATTGCTATGTCATTTTGTATAGTTTTGAGTTGGATTGTTATGCTTTTTTTTTTTACTGTTATGACTTTTTAGTTACTGTTATGCATTTTAGTTGGATTATTATATCTTTTTGTATTGTGCTGAGTGCAGGCAATGAAAAAACACAAAAAAATCGCAATAAATTGACATCCGAAAATCTCGTGAGAAATTAAATAGGAGCTACTAAACGAGATAACTAGATATTGGATTTCATGTGAGCCATTTGGAGCTTCTAATTTTTTCAGCTAAATGTGCAAGCTCGGGAGTGTACAATCCGGAGTTCCACGAGTGGACATGATATCTCTCCCAATTTATAGTCATGTGGTGTTTTTTTCTTGCATGGGAGCTCAGGGATCACATATTGAGGAAACTAATTAGCGGATCTCTTGTTTTTAAGGTTTAATTAACCTAATCTATTTTTTTTACTTCTTTTTGAGCATTTTTTATTGATCTACATCATAAAAAAAATTTAGCCATTCGGTCAAAACATTTCTCAAATCATAGTCTTTGTATTGTTACGAATTTTATAAAATTGTATGACACGTAATATTTGTGTGTTTAATACATGATCATATAATAATTTTGATTGATTGTGTTTCATTTATGGTTTGGTAAGAATCATCAAGTCCTTTAATTTTTCATGATATTTCATGACAATACAAATAATATTATAAGCCACAACATCATATACGATTGGTTGGATGTTTATGTTCTATCATGATATTGCGTAAATCATCAAATTCTTTTATTTTTGAAATTTTCTGATACTCCTATATATAAATATCATATTTTTTCTTGAAAAAACATATTATATATGATTATTTTTTCTCTCATTTTTTAAAAAATAAACCGCCTTTTTTTTTTCCAAATGTCTAGAATACTTATGACTTCGTTTTTTTTCTTAATATAATATATCAAGGGTTAACAACATAAGAAAACTTAAAATAATAATTAAAGATTACATATTCTTTTTATATTCGAAATCCTGATACTTATTGTGATGAGCAAAATCGTCACAAAATGCATTAAATTTCTTCACTGATACTTACTGTGACAAATTTTTTGACCGACTAGTCGTCACTAATACAAGTGTCACTATTGTAATAGTGACAACTTCTGAGTTCGTCACTAATATATTTAGCAATTGTGACAACTCATATCGTAACTAAAAGTACTTATAATTGTGACGAAATCTTATTGTAACTAATTAATTTTTTAATACTGACAACAAAGTTATCACTAATATATAAAAAAATTGTGGCGATGAGCATCCTCACAAATGCATGTCTTATAGTGACGAAGTTTTATGACATAAACAAATTTGTAACAAAAATAAAATAAATAGTGTTGATAATTTTATTACACTAATATTTTTTTCTCGAACTATATATTGTCACTAAAATTTTATGCAGTGACGAGACTTTGTCAAAGTCACAAATAGATATTGTGACAAATAGCTGCCACTATTAAATTGGTCAGAGTAATACTAGTATATATTATTTATAATTCATAATTACCTATTTCATTAAATAATAAAATAAATACAAGAAATGGAATAATATAACGAAAATATACTAAAATATAAATAGACAAAGTTACATTCACATTCATAATAATTATCACTTCCAAACACTTTTCACCATCACAATAAAAAAATTTAAAAATCCTACAAAATAACTCACTGGAATTCATGCGCCACTTTTTATTCCATAATATGAAATACGCTTTGTCACTTATTAATATCCTGTAAAATAAAGCCAAAAAAAACTTGTTTAAAAATATAGTTGAGAAAAAAAGATAAATATATTTAGTTGTTATACTCACATTTGACATCGGAGCAAGTAGAGATGTTACAAATTATAAGTTCATAGATGATTCACCATAAGCAAGACGAGCAAGAAAAGACATTTGGCGTTGTCTCTCAAGAGACATAGATTGTGCCATTTTTTGTGCCATTTTTTCACGTTGTCTCTCAAGAGACATAGATTGGGCATCTATTTTTCATATTGCGAGTGTAATTCAGCTTGAAGCTGTGGTTAGTTTCTTCTTGGTTTTTTGTTATTTCAGTAAACCTTTCAACATCTTCTTATAAAGCATTTGCATATTTTTGTTCAGCCATTGCTAACCCTCGGGAGAGACGTCATCTGGGTGTCCTTTCTTTTGATGGTATGCCTTGTGTAAGTTGAAGAGCCGAGTCTAGAATTTGCATATGCTCCTTCATCGCACTCTCAAAATCTTCCTCAGCCAAATTTAGTTTATTCTGCAAAAGCCTTTGAAAAAAGTATAATATAAGAAAAACATATAATATATTTTATTGTAGATTAGAAGGACAAACTTGTTAGAAAATTAAATATTTTATTAACTAGACCTCTCTACATAGTAACATCTTCCACATCGATGTCTTTCCATTGATCAACGTTCAATGGACAGAACTATCTAACACAAACCGTAATTTCTGCTTTGAATAGTTTTGCAAGTTTCCCGCACACCTTATGAAATGGTTGAGGAAACTAAATATCGAGCTCTTTCCCTTTCTCTTTTTTTGGCACTTTTGAATTATCAGGAACTAAATTATAATATTTAACAAAAAAAAAAGTTTAAATAGAATCATCAAAACAGACTAATCAAAAAATATCTTCAGAATAGTCGAGCCAAAAAGTTTACCTTGTTCCTCATTTTCTTAAATAGTTTTGTTTCCTTCATCTATATTTATAGATACTCTATGCCTTGAAAGATTCGACATCATATAATTAGACTTTTTTTTTTATAGCATTATTTTCAAAAATAATTCAGCAAATAGCACTGTTTTGGAAAAAATTAGCTAACTAGTACTACCGCCACCTGTTGTGGCGGTAGAGACCTTCTACCGCCAGCACCAATGGCGGTAGTACCTAATTTTCCAAATTTTCCGTTAACGGCCTTAAAATAAGGTAATTAGATACAAATTAGCCTTTACCGCCAGATCATCTGGCGGTAGCGGTAGTGGCATTGTTGTAATTATTTTCCTGATCCAATCGGGTATCAAACCTGTTAAAAAAAAAAAATAAAAAAAATAACTCTACCGCCAGGCCACCTGGGGGTAGAGTTATTTTTCTTTTTTTTTTTTTTTTTTTTTTAAATTAGTGACGGTTTTTCTGAACAAACCGTTACAGATTTCAAACTTTGTAACGGTTCTTACATAAAAACCGTTACTAATTTATGTAATTAGTAACGGTTTTTACGTAAGAACCGTTACAAAGATGCTTAAATAGCCCACCAACTTTGTAACGGTTCTTATATAAAAACCGTTACTAAATTTGTAATTAGTAACGGTTCTTTCATCGAAACCGTTACTAATTACAACAGTTAGTAACGGTTTTTATGTAACAACCGTTACATTCAAATGCAAACCAAAATTTGTTTACATTTTAAAATACTTCTCCACAACCATTGTTTGTACCGAAAACTCATGTTTGAAGCGTTTGTTTGCTCGTTTCATTAAAACAAACTCGGCTAGATTTTTCGTAAGGAATGATAGTAAATACTAAATTATTTAGACGCAAACCGAAATTTCCTTACATTTTAAAATATTTCTCCACAACCTTTGTTTGCACCTAAAACTCATGTTTCAATTGTTTGTTTGCTCGTTTCATTAAAAAAAAACTCAATTAGATTTTTCGTAAAGAATGATAGTAATATTAAATTATTCAAATGCAAACAAAAATTTATTTTCATTTAAAAATATTTCTCCACAACCCTTGTTTGCACCGAACACTCATGTTTGGAGCGTTCGTTTGCTCGTTTCATTAAACAAACTCGGCTAGATTTTTCGTAAGGAATGAAAGTAAATACTAAATTATTCAAACGCAAACCAAAATTTCTTTATATTTTAAAATATTTCTCCACAACCTTTGTTTGCACGTAAAACTCATGTTTCAAGTGTTTGTTTGCTCGTTTCATTTAAAAAAAACTCGGCTAGATTTTTCTACAAGAATGATAGTAAATATTAAATTATTCAATTGCAAACTAAAATTTGTTTACATTTAAAAATACTTCTCCACAACCTTTGTTTGCACCTAAAACTCAAGTTTCAAGCGTTTGTTTGCTCGTTTCATTCAAAAAAAACTCGGATAAATTTTTCATAAAGAATGATAGTAAATATTAAATTATTCAAATGCAAACCAAAATTTTTTTGCATTTTAAAATATTTCTCCACAACCCTTGTTTGCACCGAAAACTCATGTTTCAAGCGTTTGTTTGCTCGTTTCATTAAAACAAACTCGGCTAGATTTTCGTAAGGAATGATAGTAAATAATAAATTATTAAGACGCAAACCAAAATTTGTTTTCATGGTAAATTATTTCTCCACAACCTTTGTTTGCACGTAAAACTCATGTTTCAAGTTTTTGTTTGCTCGTTTCATTAAAAAAAAACTCGGCTAGATTTTTCGGCAAGAATGATACTAAATATTAAATTATTCAAATGCAAACCAAAATTTGTTTAAATTTTAAAATACTTCCCCACAACCGTTGTTTGTACCGAAAAATCATGTTTCAAGCATTTGTTTGCTCGTTTCAGTAAAACAAACTCGGCTAGATTTTTTGTAAGGAATGGTAGTAAATACTAAATTATTTAGACGCAAACCAAAATTTCTTTACATTTAAAATATTTCTCCACAACCTTTGTTTGCACCTAAAACTCATGTTTCAATTGTTTGTTTGCTCGTTTCATTAAAAAAAAAAATTCAATTAGATTTTTCGTAAAGAATGATAGTAAATATTAAATTATTCAAATGCAAACAAAAATTTATTTTCATTTAAAAATATTTCTCCACAACCCTTGTTTGCACCGAACACTCATGCTTCAAGCGTTTGTTTGCTCGTTTCATTAAAACAAACTCGGCTAGATTTTTCGTAAGGAATGAAAGTAAATACTAAATTATTCAAACGCAAACCAAAATTTCTTTATATTTTAAAATATTTCTCCACAACCTTTGTTTGCACGTAAAACTCATGTTTCAAGTGTTTGTTTGCTCGTTTCATTTAAAAAAAACTCGGCTAGATTTTTCTAGAAGAATGATAGTAAATATTAAATTATTCAAATGCAAACCAAAATTTGTTTACATTTAAAAATACTTCTCCACAACCTTTGTTTGCACCGAAAACTCATGTTTCGAGCGTTTGTTTGCTCGTTTCATTCAAAAAAAACTCAGATAAATTGTTCGTAAAGAATGATAGTAAATATTAAATTATTCAAATGCAAACCAAAATTTCTTTACATTTTAAAATATTTCTCCACAACCTTTGTTTGCACCTAAAACTCATGTTTCAATTGTTTGTTTGCTCGTTTCATTAAAAAAAAATTCAATAAGATTTTTCGTAAAGAATGATAGTAAATATTAAATTATTCAAATGCAAACAAAAATTTATTTTCATTTAAAAATATTTCTCCACAACCCTTGTTTGCACCGAACACTCATGTTTCAAGCGTTTGTTTGCTCATTTTATTAAAACAAACTCGGCTAGATTTTGGTCTCGTCGAGGTTATGGTCTCGGCATGATGCGCATAATCGCACAAATCGCTCGTAATATTCTTGAAGTGTCTCCCCTCCTCCTTGTTGGATCCCTGTGATTTCCTTGCGGATTTTGGCCGTCAATGTGCTCGGGTAGTATCGTTTGAGAAAACGCGTACCTACCTCCTGAAATGTTATAAAAGGACCTCCTTGCAAGTGGGTTAGCCAATCCCTTGGTGCTTCCCTAAGTGTGTGGGAGAAGAGGATCAATTTGATATTATCTAAGTTATCAGATTTACCAAATAATGCTGTGCATTTACGATCTAAGTTATCTAAATGTGCATATGGGTTCTCATTTTTATGTCCTTCAAATATGGGTAATACATTTAAAATAGATGGACTTAGTTTAAAATTGGGCACAGTTGGTATAACAATATTTCCAGGGTTTCGAGGTATTTGATGGTCTAAAAGTTCCCCTAATGTTCTTTCTTGAGCCATTTTATGAGTTTGAGATGATGATGGTATTGAATGAGAATTAGAATTAAAAAGAGTTTGAGAGTTTAGCCTTGATGATAATGAGTGAATGATTGGAGAGGTTGGAGCTCTTTCTTGTGGCTCTTCCACTCGTTGTTGCTCCCAATTTTGTTCTTCTTCCTCTTGAGGCCCTTGGATGAAAGGAGAAGCCTCGTTACGTCATTTTTGCCTTGAGTAAGTTTCTTCTTGCTTGTTTTGTGTCTTATCTTTCTTGACATTTCTTAGATGTTTGTTAATGTCCTTCTTTACAGGTGTGTGCACTTCGCCTTGCGATCTTGTCTTTCTCATGCACCTTCAAAATTCAAATGAAACAAAAACACTAGACAATTGATGAGAGGTTAGTAATAAACTCAATTAAAGCCGTCTCCCCGGCAACGGCGCCATTTGTAAATCACGGTAAAACCGTCGTTGAATCTTACACAATTTAACAAAACAATTTATATTTCCCTATTAATCAATTACGAGTATGAGTGGTAATGAGTTTAGGGGTCGAACACAAGGAGAATGGCCTTGAGGTATTACAATTCTTTTCAAAAGTAGGTCTTGTTTTTGTTCAGATGTTGCAGACTATTTTTAGAAGGTTATTGATATATTGAAGTAAATTCGTACACAAATCCTTTGAAAATTCTTTAATAATAATTCCAAATATCCAAAAGTTGCAAATGATATGTCAATGGAAAATAGAGAATGAGATCTTCACAATGTAAGGTGAATCAATTATCACTTTTGTTCATATTTTTTATGTAATTTTCGTTTTAGTCCCCACTTTTCACAACAGTCAACAGAGTTATTCAAAAAATCACAGAAAATCGAAAATTACTTCAAAAATCACCAAACATTAACAGAAATTAGGAAAACAAGTTCAGATTATGTGGTAAAAATCTCAGATCAAAAAGATTGATATTCCAAAAATTATCGTCAAAACTCAGAACATATGACAGAATTGGACAGAGAATGGTATGTGTTGTCAAAAGAGGGTGAAATTCAAATTTTATCCAAATAACAACTCAATTAAATTTCAGATTAAGAAACTACACTTCAAAATGAATTACTGCTTCTTTGTAACGGTTATTTGCGTAAAAACCGTTACTAATACAACAGTTAGTAACGGTTTTATGAAAGAACCGTTACAAAGATTGTGGACTATTTAATCATCTTTGTAACGGTTCTTAATAGAAACCGTTACTAAATAGAACAGTTAGTAACGGTTTTTCTGTAAGAACCGTTACAAAGTTGGTTAAATAGTCCAAGTCTTTAACGGTTCGTTCATAAAAACCGTCACTAATTTTAAAAAAAAAAAAAAAAAAAGAGAAAAATATTCTACCGCCGGATGGTCTGGCGGTAGAATTATTTTTCTTTTTTTTTTTTTTTTTTAACGGGTTTGATACCCGATTGGATCGGAAAAAAATTACAACAATGCCACTACCGCCAGATGGTCTGGCGGTAAAGGCTAATTTGTATCTAATTACCTTGTTTTAAGGCCGTTGACGGAAAATTTGGAAAATTAGGCACTACCGCCATTGGTGCTGGCGGTAGAAGGTCTCTACCGCCACAACAGGTGGCGGTAGTGCTAGTTAGCTAATTTTTTCCAAAACAGTGCTATTTGCTGAATTATTTTCGGAAATAATGTTAAAAAAAAAAAGTCATATAATTCTGCTAACTCCTATAAAAATATATATTATAGAAATCAGACATATAAAAACATTTATAATTCGTGAATATTGATTTGTGCTCTTAATTATGTTGATAAAAGAATAAAAAGTCAGAGAAATAATTGAACTTCAAAGCTTTGTGTGAAGTTCCTTGGAGAATACCAATTCTTAGAACAAAATAGATTACTATATAAATCTACAAACTAAAATTGTAAAAATAAAGTGAGAATAAAAGACATAGAAAAACAACAAATTCTTATTGTTGAAGCATTATTCGATGGTTAATGGCACCCCTTGATGAAAATGATTATGCTGAAATAAGACCATTTTTATAAAGCAATTTTAGCGGTAGATGAAAATATGCATTGTCGTAGGAGGAGGGAGAAATTGAGCGCTTGCCAAAATTTTAGAAACAAAATTACCATGTATTGGTCATGAGCACGTAATGGAGGTGCTTAATCTTCTCACGTTTGGATATACATGGTAAGGAAAAAATATGATTCTTATTCTCAGGCTGGGATATATATGGTAAGGGAAAAAATATGATTCTTACCAAAGATACAATAAATACAGAAGATTTTTGCTCTTATTAATGTTTCTTTCCTTCCATTTATTTATTTCATAGTCAATTAGCCAATGACAGGTCATGATATTATGGAACTTGCCTACACTCTACAACACATGTAAATGTCAATTGTCTAGAAATTATACTTTTTAAGTTATTGGTATGCTTATATATTTTATATGAATATCACACATGTTCTTTTTTTAATAACGAATGTAGTTATTAAAAAAAAAGCACAAATTAAAATGGTTTATATCGCCCATAATCCTTTTTAAAGTGTCAATATATTACTTTTTGTATTAAATCATTATGCTTAATGTTAATATTTTATTTTTTTAACGTTAATATACCATTTTTTGTGTCATACTATTTTATGTGCCAATGTACTGTTATTCAATGCATATTCATTTTTTTGTATCAATATACTATTTTATGTGCCAACATACTATTATTCATTTAATATGCATTTTTTGTGTACAATAAAACATAATGAGTATCGAAAAGTAATCATGTGTGATCACTTAATTTTTTTGTTGATTTGGTTATGTTAGACTCCAGCAGTAAACTGTGTCACACGATCAATATATCCATTTCAGAATTAATATCGAGTCATCAGTGTCGATGTATCATCTTGTTATATACTATTCTTAATACTAATATAATATTTCTATTTTGTCATTTAGGGTTGCAAGTTTAGGTTGTGACTGTAACTCTCTCATGTTCGACTCTAAGACAAAATCGTTAATAGCTCGCTCGAATGCAACAAGCCAGTTCGAGTTGGATCCAAATTGCTCAAACTCGACTTGTTTACAGCCGTAGTGTCAACATATAGTATTATCTTAGGACCAATACATCATTTCAGCATTTATGCACTATTTTTAAAATCAATATTCTATTCTTATGTCATTACTCATTAACACATATCTTTTAACTATGATATACTATATCAAAATTAAAAGTTATATGCATTGCGACGAAGAATATGTATATCATGGAAAAAAGATCTCATTTTCTCTATTTTACAGTGTCCAATATATACTTTCCATTATTTATTGTTTCATATTAGAATATATTGTTTTGTAATATCTTATATTTTTTTTAGTACAAAGTGCACATGTACAACACATAACACTAAATAAAAAGTATATATTAGAACTAAAGTAGTATATTATTAAACAACAGTATATACATATTACTTGGATAAAAGATTGAAATATTGGTACTTGACCCAAATAAGAATAAAATATGTATCAAAATAAACTATGTTAACTTAGGAAAATGATTAAATCAAAATAGTTCATACATCAGTTTATTCATAACGATTTGACTTGTAAAACATTTCCAAATATTTTTTTTCCCAAAATTCAAAACGAAAATGGAATTTCTGTTGCAACCCAACGTTAGTATATAAATTGTACATATTATTTTATTATACAAAGTCGTTCGTTTGAAATTTAAAGATTAGAACATATTTAATTACCAGTATATACAATTATTTCCAGTAGTGTTATGTTTAATTCTACTAAATATTAAAAATATACTAAATTAGTATGTGCAACTATTCAATGTGCACATAAATTTAATTACAGGAAATAATTAAAAATAATATATCACACGTCAAGTATACACATTAAATCTACTAATTTAGGTAGTAGTTACTGGAAATAATTAAAAATAGTATAGTTCTACTAATTTAGTTTCACATAAATTTAGTCCTACAATTAGTTACACATAAAATAGTTTATTTCCGGTATGTACAATAATATTTGCACATAAAATGGAAATTATTTCCAGTAGTAGTTTCCCTAGAATTATGACCTCTTTCCATATTTTTTTATTTTATACGAACTCTTTCTATATTTCTATTTCATGAGTATGTTTTCCCTCCCCAAAAGCTTTATAATATTTTGATTTTTTTAAATATATACTATTTTACCGAATGAATTTTTATGTACTGTTTGTTTTCAGTTTATATGTTTTTATATACTGTTTTTATTTTTTTTAAATACATACAGTTTTACCGAATGAATTTTTATATGCTGTTTGTTTTCAGTTTATATTTTTTCAGTCTCCAATATCCTGGTATCGTTGCCGTTTTCTGTTTTCTGTTTTTTTTTCTCCAGAAAAAAAATAAAACATGTTTGGCAAAATGACTCTGTTTTCATTTTTTTCTATCCAAATGGCAAAAAATAAACAGGATTTTGGAAACAAGAAAAAGTTGTTTCTTCTGTTCTGTTTTTCACTGCCAAACCTATAAATGTCCGAAACCACATGAAAAAAAATATGATAGCACTAAAAAAATATATTGACCTTGAAATATTGTATTGCGCTAAAAAAGATAAGTTGGTATAAAAAATAGTATATTCATATTAAAAAGGAATTTTGACCGTAAAACTTTATATCCACTAAAAAATGGTAAGTTGACACTAATTAAAAATATTGACCCTGAAACTTTATATTGCAGTAAAAATAAAATAACTTACCACTGAAAATAATATAATGATACCGAAAAAGGTTTATTAATACTAAAATCTTTATATTCATACTGAAATGTTATATTGACACTAGAAAGGATATATGCCGAGATTAAAAATGATATATTAACATTTTTAATACTAAAAATGATATATTGACATTGAAAGTGTTTTATTGATACTAAAAAAACAGTATTTTGATACACTAAAAACAATATATTCTCACTGAAAATAGGATATTGACAGGAAAAATGATAAATTAATATTGTAAACGGTAGATTGACACTAGATACTTATATATTGGCATTGAAAACATCATATTAACTCTAAAACTGATTGCTGAAAATAGGATATTAATACTCAATAATGATAAATCAACATTACAAACGGTACATTGATACTGGAAATGATATATTGGTACTTAAAATGGTATATTAACGCTGAAAATATTATGTTGATATTATAAACGACATATTGACGCTGAAAACTTGATATATTGGTGTTGAAAATGTTATAAATGTACATTTTATAAAATAATAACTAGAAAAAATATTATCGGTTTTAAAAACAAAAAACAGTTTTTTTGAAAACAAAAACAGAAAAATAGAAAACTGATTTTTGTTTTTAAAAAACGAAAAATAGAAAAAACGAATTGATGCCAAACGGACCCTTAGCTGACATTGTACTATTTTGTTCTCCTCTTCTATGATCAGTCAATTTCACCGCGATCTGCTATATTCTCTCCTTTCTGAGCTAGCAATCATCTTGCGCCATCTTCTTCTCTATCAATTAAAGTTGATTTTTTAGGTAGTTTTATAGTTCGAGATAATTAGTATTTTAGCAGATGTATGTCACTTGTAATAATTGTATATATCTACTAATGTTTATTGCATACTGACAAATCTTTGTTAATCACAAAAATGTGGAAAATTGTGTGTATTTGTTGTTGTCACAATAAATAGAATGATAGTGACGACACATCAATTTGTCATAGATAAATGACATTAATTGTGAGGACAAAATAATCGTCACTAGAAATGACCGTATTTGTGACAATTTTTCATCTTTCACTATTTTGTCGTCACTATGTAACTTATTAGTGACGAAAAAAATTACATTTCACTATTATTCGATATAATAATGGCGAAATTATTAGTTGTCACAATAAGTGGGTATAAATGTGATAAAATTCACGTTCGTCACTAAATACTATTTTTCTTGTAGTGTAGGTTTCGTCGATCAGATCGTGATGGTGAACATTTAAGCCAAGAGTTCGTAGATAATCTTAAGGATTGTGGAATTGTTTCACAATGATCTCCTCCTGAAACACCTCAATGGAATGGTGTATCCGAAAGGAGAAATCGAACCTTATTGGATATGGTTCGGTCTATGATGAGCCGCTTCAAAGCAGAAAGAAGGACTGGAACTGCAAAGGCGAACGGATCTTCCAACTTTATTTTTGGGTTATGCTCTTGAAACAGCTGTATTCATACTAAACAAAATTCCATCAAAATCAGTTCAAAAGACACCATATGAATTATGGACTGGGAAGAGTCCCAGATTATCTTTTCTAAAGATTATGGATTGGGATGTGAAGTATATGTCAAGCGTCAGCTCTCTGATAAACTTGCACCCAAATCAGACAAGTGTTTATTTGTGGGTTATCCTAAAGAAACTAAAGAATATTACTTTTACAACCCATCCGAAAACAAAGTGTTTGTTTCTCGGAATGGAGTCTTCTTGGAGAAGGACTTCGGTTCCAAAAGAGCAAGTGAGAGTGCAATCCAGCTCGAAGGAGTTTGGGACTCACAAATTTATGCAGAACTAATGGTGGAACAAGAATTAGATTCATCAACAGTTAATGAATCTGAAAATATAACACGAGTACCTCCTCGTAGATCTGTTAGGGATCGTCGAGAGCCATAGAGATATGGATATCTTGTGACTCATGACGATGACATGATGCTCATAGATGATGAGCCCACATCGTATCAAGAAGCTATGTTGAGTCCAGATTCTCACAAATTTTAAGAAGCAATGAACTCTGAGATGCAATCCATGTACGATAATCAAGTTTGGAACTTGATTGATCCACCAGAAGGCTTGAAGACCATCGGGTGCAAATGGGTTTTCAAAAAGAAAACTGACATGGATGGAAATGTGCCCTAGGCCAAAATGTTTGTGACCTAGATGATGGATTGTAATAACAAACATAATATTTATTCTAAAATATTTCATATAATATGTGCGTATAGGTCATTTTAATATAATTAAAATAGACCATGAATATGCAATTCAGCTTTATGTCATCAAAGTGCGTGACTTTGATAGTAAAACTATAAAGTGTTATGAATGCTATTCTAAATCGTCCCTGGTCATTTATAGGATATTTGTGGAGACAAATATACTTGCGGATATATATAAATATATATTTATATACAAGCTATAAATGTACACCAGTATATTAGTTGACTGATGATTATGTTTTACTGATCATGGATAAATAGTTATCAAGTCATTAACATAGATATATGTTAGAGACCATATATTGGACTGACCCGTCATAAGAATGCTACATGTTTTACGTCATTAGCGATTCTTGTAACATAAAGTATTTATAGTCTTTGACCTGAGATTGTCTCGGTTCCCAACATGAGTAATTTTATACTTTAATATAATCTAACACTGCCTTTAACCGGGTGGTCATAACGGTTATGATTAGGTATACAATGAATCATGTAGAGGGATGAGTGCAATCAAGACGGGATTTGTCCCTCTCATAAATGAGAGAGATATCTTTAGGCCTCTTGATGAATTGAACTGAAGAAATGTATGGCCATACTCAAATGAATTAATAAGAGTTATTAATGTCATTTGTTCTTGTTCAGTTTAATTTGGGATCAAGAAATATTAATCGATTAATATAAGGATGGCGTATTACATGCCTTATGATCGATATAGATATCGCACGACAAAGGGACTAAATACGTGATTGTTGATTAGGTAAATCGGATCACCGATATTCAGTTAAATTGGGTAGTCATGATGGCTTGCTAGAGTCCGCTCATGATTTATAGATTGCCAAGTCTATTGCCAACATTAAGTGAACCTAGAGTGTCACACACAAATAACAAACTGAAACGGGCGCAGATAATCCTAATGACTTATATGATGAGTTGCATAAGAATGTCACAAAATATATTGTCATCTTATGTGATAAGATGTGATATATATGTATATAAAGACTATGAGCACAAAAGATCATGTAATATAGAAGAGTCTAGATGATGGCATATGGATACACATCTTTTAGTGTGAAGAGACATGACTCTTCACAGCTATATAAGGACATAGAGGGCTCCAAATTCAAAATACAACACATCATTCTCTCTCTCATTATTTCTCATTCTCTTTTGTGAGACAAAAGAGAGAAAATATACTTTCTAATTTGTATGAGAAAATTATGAAAGGGTGCTTTCTTTTTGTATGACAAAAATGAAAGAGTGCGATTATATGAGAGGAATTATATACATCTTTTGTGAGATAAAATAAGAAGAGTTTTCTTATGCAAGAGGAGAACAAGCTACTAGCATATATATTGTTCTTCTTCCCGTTTTAAGAAGTTTGTTCGTGTGGACACCGGGAGAGGCGTTCGTACTTTTGGCGCTTGTGATCTATTCGGCCTAAGAAGATGAGAACGGTTTGTTGAGAGTTTTGGTGGAGACCGATTGTGTGTGCGGTAGATGACTTCCGCACGATCCGACCTAGACAGATGTAAAATCGGTTAGGACGGTAACCGGTTTAGAGGTGCATGGACAACACGCACGGTTTGAGCGTCACGGATTAAGCGTAATCCGAAAGGTATCTTTAAGATTTATTTCTTTGATTTAACCAATACGCACGGATCCTCGGATTGATTTTGGACGAAATTTTTGTTTTCCGCTGCGTTATGCACGTCTGAAACCCAACAGTGGTATCAGAGTGACGTGCGTGTTTCGGTTAAATTGAGTCGGTATATATGTGATATATACTATTTAGATACTATTTATAATTATAAGGCTTGCATTTAGAGTATTCAAGTGTTGAATATTCTTAATAGAAAAGATGCGATTAATGGATATGATCCAAGAGTTGCATCAAAAGAATGCGACCAATGGATATGACCAAAGGACGTGATCCAAAAGTTATGTTCAAGAGATGCGATCAAAATATGTGATGAATAGATGTGATCCAGAAGTTGTGTCCAAAAGTTGCCGCTAAGGGATACGATCCAAAGGTTGCGTCCAAGTGTTGCATCCAATAGTTGCGACCAAGAAATATGATCCAAAGGTCACGACCAATGATTGTGTCTAAAAGGTGCGACCAAGGAATGCGATCCAAAAGTTGAGTCCAAGAGTTGCGACCAAAGGGTGTGACTAAAGGGTGTGACCAATGGATACGATCCAAATGTCACATCCATAAGGTTGCGACGAATGGGTGAGACCAAAAGATGCAACTAACGGGTGTGACCAAGGGATGTGATTCAAATGTCCCATCCAAAAGACGTGACGAAAGGTTGCGACCAACGGATATGACCATAGGGTGCGACCAAAATGTGCGACTAACGGGTGTGGCCAAGGGATGCGATTCAAATGTCACATCCAAAAGACGCAACGAAAGGTTGCGACAAATGGATGCGACCAAAGGGTGCGACCAAAAGGTGCGACTAACGGGTGTGACCAAGGGATGCGATTCAAATGTCACATCCAAAAGACGCGATGAAAGGTTGCGACCAACGGATGCGACCAAAGGGTGCGACCAAAGGGTGCGTTCAAAATGTGCGACCAACGGGTGTGACCAAGGGATGCGATTCAAATATCACATCCAAAAGATGCGACGAAAGGTTGCGACCAACGGGTGTAATCGACATGCGCAACTAAGATGTATGACCGAAAAGGTGCAATCACAAGATGTGCGGCCTCTTGAAAAGTTGTGTCTTCATGAAAGGGTGCATACCATGAATTGCCTTTTTGAAATGGTGCATGTGATGCATTATTTCATGAAAAGTTGCAGAATTCATGAAAAGATGCCTATGATGTATTAATGTGTAGAAAAATGTGTGTTGACAAAGTTGACCATGTGTTGACCATGTTGATCATGTTGACAATTGACTGTTGACCCACTGTGTTGACTGTGGACTATGTTGACTGTTGACTGTATTGACTGTTAATTGTTGACAGTTGACTACACTAATTTACCCCTTGATTGTTGACCATTAAATTGGTCAAAAGTTGATCATGACCTGGTTAAAATATTGAACATTGACTGTTGACCTTGTCAAATGTTGATCGTTGACTGAGTCAAATGTTGACCAAATCAAATATTGGTTTTTGACTTGTCAAATGTTGACAATGATGACCGTGCCCCAAATTCGCATTCATATATATATATATATATATATATATATATATTTTATAAATGGTTAAATAATCGAAACATAATATGATTATGTTTATATTTGATATATTTGTTGATACGTGTTGATATAATGAAAGAGTTCATTAGGCATAACACATCCATCATGGAGATGAAGGAGTTCATCATCTATCATGAATACATCATTAAGATGACAAGTTCATTTTTAACCACACATCATAACGATGAAAGAGTTCATCGATTTCTATACATGGAGATAAGATTTTCATATACAATCTAAGAAAAATTTCATGGAGATGAAATATTTATTAGGAAATCTTTATGTTAGTTCATAAAGATCAAGGCTATGATATATCATCGTTATTATTTTTATTCTATTGGTACATGTGATGTTCTTTGAATATTACATAATAACATATAATATTAAATAAAATCCCTCAAAACAATGTTAAGGCACGAAGTGCCTTCCATAAGTCTAAATCTCTCGATACTCTGATCGGCCCTGCATAGGTCATGCCAAAGCTGGGTATGTAGGGACAATCTTAGGAGGAGAGAATGCGGGAAATGGGAGCCAACATAGGTCATGCCAAAGCTGAGTGTGTTGGGTACTATTTTGCCGATGATTAGACATGATTTGATTTAACTGGGCTATCAAGTCGGACTTGGGCTCGGGGCGTACGATAGGATATATACGTCGGGCATATGATGCTTATCCTATGTTGTTCAAGAGTTGTATGAGATACAATTGGAATTATTTCTACGTAAATAAGTTAAGTTCTGGGCGATGAGCCAAAGCTCACTTAGGACTTAATTGAAATATGGATCTTCTCTCACTATGAAACTTCATGGATTGAAAGTTTCCGAATCAATGCAATTGAGGGTTATTTATTTGATTAAAAAATAGTGGGAGCCATTATATGAAATATTTAAAGAATAATAGTCTTTACATATTATTTAATTCGAATAATATATCTATTTATGTCTCACAATAGGTCCTTGAGAAGGACATATAGCATAAGATGCTTATAATCGTTAAAATGAACATGGACAAGTGTTGTCAATAATGTTCTCGTGCTTAAAAAAATTGTAAAGAGTAATCCCAAAGATAAGGGTAAGGTGTTGTCCGAGGCTTCGGCCTTAGGTAAGAAATTAGTATCTTTTGTGGTGAATCGGTTCATTGAAAGAAACCTTAATTTCTCAAGAAGATATGAAAAAGTGAATGAAAGGATAGTGTGACTACCGCTTCAAGTATTTTTGTTATAGAAATTAACTTGTCTATTTCATATCATGTGTATTAGATACACGATGTGAATCACACATTTGTGAAAATGTGCTGACAAAGTTGTAGACTATTGAGTACATATGAAGTTAACATATGAGTGACAAATGTAGCAAAAGTTGTTGCATTTTCTCAAGTAACTCATTTATTTACATTGTCTTTTTGGACTTATCGCCGACATAAATAATTATTATTTAATGTCAACAATAAATTTTGTATTATCTATAGTTCGAGTTTATCTATGAATGGTTATTAAATTATTATTGAGAATAATAATTTCACCATCACAAATGTCAATTTTCTTTGGAAATGTTCCAATAGAAAAATTACCTTTTGTGTTATATCGAACAAGATAATTATAAGTCTATCTATAACATTAATATTAGGAATTTAAATCTAGCATTGTCGCTTGGTCTACTTCCCGTTTTAAGAAGTTTGTTCGTGTGGACACCGGGAGAGGCGTTCGTACTTTTGGCGCTTGTGATCTATTCGGCCTAAGAAGATGAGAACGGTTTGTTGAGAGTTTTGGTGGAGACCGATTGTGTGTGCGGTAGATGACTTCCGCACGATCCGACCTAGACAGATGTAAAATCGGTTAGGACGGTAACCGGTTTAGAGGTGCATGGACAACACGCACGGTTTGAGCGTCACGGATTAAGCGTAATCCGAAAGGTATCTTTAAGATTTATTTCTTTGATTTAACCGATACGCACGGATCCTCGGATTGGTTTTGGACAAAATTTTTGTTTTCCGCTGTGTTATACACGTCTGAAACCCAACACATTCAATACCTCCTTGAACATGAAGTGGCTTTGGAAGTACTTCATGCAAAAGGGAGGGATGAACCGGCAGATCTTCGTAAGCTACCCGGCTGAAGAGGGGTTGAACCTGAAAAATACAAAGAAGGGCTCGTATTTTTGGAGAGATATTAAACACTCATTGCAACTCTTCTACTTTAGTGCAGTGTTTGAAGTGGGAATGAGTAACAATACTGACCTATGGATACCAATTGGGGCCATGGGTTCCTCTATGAGCGGTTGGAATCCCTCCACTCTTTTTCAGCACTTCGGGGCAGCTCAGTGGGATTTATTTTTTCTGATTTGATTGATAATACACGGATCCTAGATTAGAAAACGGGTAAATTTTTAATTCCGCTGTGCTTCTGAGATTACCCGTTCCCTTTCACATGGTACATAAGATAATAACTCTTGTTTGTCGCTTCTGCCTCCGTCTTCTCTGAATTTGGCTCTAAACCAAACTGAAGCGACCCCTTGGTTGGCCTTAAGATCCTTGTTTTTATAGTTGAGGGCCGGTTCCTTAGAAAAGGAAAATAAATCTTCCCAAAACGTAGTCCGCACTATGTCTTCTGACTTTCTTTCCAATTGGCTCCAAAGGCTCATTTATAGCTCTATTTTGGCCCTAATCGCTTCTTTTATGTAAATAACAACAAACATTAGCAATACCATATTTTCTAACAAAATAAACATAAAAATAGTAAATAGTATTGAAAATAAAATACATAATGGATAAAAAGTCCAGTCCGAATGATAAGTATGGTTAGCCGATCATATATCAAAATAAATAATAAAATTGAAATATTTGTATCATAGCGCGAGTATTATCCTAGTCTATCTCTAATTAGGTTGTACAAATGGTTGATAGATAGTTTCTCGTGATATCTAGTCAGAATATTTTATATAGATGTTTTGGGCATTATCTTATATCGTACTATCCACACTTTTACAATAGTTTTAATATTTTAGTCATATTTTAGTGTAGAATCAAGTTACTTCTAAGCTTGTTGTGTTTGTAGTTAAAGGAGCAAAAATGATGAAAAGGAAGATAAACCAGAGCTTTGATATCACATCGCGAGTACTGGGAGCACCTGTCATGAGGTCCCATCTGCGGATGTGGTAACTCTTTCTGCAGTTACGGGCAAGAGCAGCACGAGAGTAAAGGGATTATTAGCCCATGAATATGCAAAGAAGCAAGGACGTGTTTTTTCCAGATGATGGCATTGTTTTTGCAACGTTTAAAGGGGGCAACATAAGCAACTAAAGAGACCACGCCTATCCAAGAAAATAGCCCCTCTAGCTTTTGAAGGAAACCCTAGCTTTTGAAGTCTATAAAAGGACCCCTCTAGGGCCGGCCGAATATAGCAAATTTTACGAAATTTCCACCCTACGTTATGAGAACATTTCAAAAAATTGGCCATGCATGTGTTGGATAAGGACACAACTTGAACATGACTTGGATATGTATTGGACATGTCACATGGTGTGTCTTAATATTTTAATACTTGTTGACTTTAGAACACGATCAAGATATTACACGATACGTCCATGACACGAGAGGGACACGAATTAGGACACAACCCAATGTTTAAAGCCCAAATTAGTTCTTTTGTTTTGCCATAAACCCATTTTTTTCTTTTTATTTATTTATACTTATTATTTCTAAAATACCATTTAATTTGCATTGGTATTTCTCATTTGCATCAGCCAATAAATATTCTGCATCGGAACAATGAAATAGCCGATTCGAAAACATATTTATATCAATTGTCTGATGCGAATGATTCTGCGAATCAGCATACTCGATGCAAATTATTATTTTTACTTTTGCTACGTATAACCGATGCATATATATTAATGATTATCTTATAGCTCTTGTCTGAAGTATTAATGTGGATAATTTTGGATTTGACCCCATTTTTGTAAATATTGTTTAGTTGTAAAAAGAAAATTTTCAGTATTTCATTTACCATGTGCTACGAGCCTAGGCAAATAAAGCCGTTAACTCGTTATTCAATTTTGTTGATATGAATCTTATGCATATAACTGTTGTAATGAACACTTCTTTTTGGTTGTAAATGTTGTTTGATTGAGATCTAAAGGAGGGGTAAGTCAAACACGTGCAGAAGTGTGATAATTGAACTTTTTAGAATTTTATATTTATTATTGATTTTGGACTTTTCAATTCAATAGTTGTATTAATTTTAACTAATTAAAACAAGGAAGAGTAAATAATAAATAATAGTAAATAACTGAAATTAAATGTGATACCAAATATACGAATTTGTTGGCGAAGTTCGGGAAGGTAGTTGCATGAGCCTTAACGACCCGTTCTCACTAGCGGACCTTACTGCGTTCGCGAGCGCCTACTCTCCGGGACTTGTTTTTCGGGTCCGATAATCACTAATCCAAATAGTGTTTTGTTTACACGACCACTATCCACCGTTCGTCTTACAATCAACTCTTGACGAAGCGATGGAACAAGAATTTATAATAGATTTCTTTCAATCTCAACGAACAAACAACACAAAACGCTCACTAATTTCTTCTAATCTCACAAAGATTATTGAGTGAATATTATTCAATACTAAAGAGAGAGGATTCTTTCTTTTTCTTATCAAAATTTGATTGTGAAAATTGGATTGGAACTATCCTTATAAAAATGAAAGGAGCAGCTCACAAATATGAAAAAATAAGCTATTCCGTTGACAACGCAGTTATTCCGTTGCCAATTGAATATCAAAGAGGAAAAAAAAATCATCCAAATAAATGCTCAAACGGCTAGAAATCTGTATATTCCGTTAGCAACGGAATCCCACTGTCTATTATGTTGTCAATGGAATAATCCCAGCTTATTCCGTTGACAACCGAATAAGACTGCTTTTGCAAGAATATGCTATCTTTAGTATAAACTAATATAACTTAAAACTTTACTATACACTAGAAGAACACGAAGAACTCCAAAACTTGAACGTCAGGAACGCAAAATTTGAAAGCTAGAAAAAGCAAAGCAACTCTTCGATAACTTCAAACCCGATCGAGATAGAACTTTTGCACGTCGACTAGAAATTGATAAAACTTTTGCACGCTGACTCGAATTTCATAAAACTTCTGCAAGTCGACTCAAACTTGAGAAAACTCCTGATCTTAAAGATGAAGCTCAAACAAGATTAGTAATTACGGAATAGTTTTAAAAATTATCAAACCGAGAACAACAGTATCACAATGCTACAATAAAAAGAAACTAAAATTTACATTAGATATATTCTAAACGTTCAAAATATCACAATATTTACAATAAAAAGAAGTTCAAATTAGATAAGATACTTAACGGTAACTCTTGAGAACCATAACAAGCAATGACTATTTTCTTTACGAGCAGAACAAACTCTTAATCTTCTAAAATTCTTCATCTATTAATACTTACACATAATGTCAAAAGAGACAATATGTAGAATGAGATCAATGGACCTGACCTGCACGCCAAAAAAAAACAGTATATAAAAACAATAAACAATATATAAAATAAACAAACAATATATAAGATTCATATTTTTTTTTGAGGCAATAAAGAGTTTTAAGAGTATATACGTGAAAGAATGAAAATAATATGTAGAAAACAAAAAATATGTTGAAAAGTGAAAAACAATAGTATATTGTTGCATTTTGGGCTCTCAAGTCCGTCGCGGTTTGAAATTTCCTTGGAATCAATATGAAACTTATGCATAACCACAATCTACATCATTAATAGCTTTCAACAAAATGCTTAGAGTGCGGTAAAAATAAGGACATATAAAAAATAACAATTTTAAATATTAACGATGAATCAATAGTTTAAGTTTTGCAGCACATCTGAAATGGATGGAGTCAATTAATCAATTTAAAAGAAGTATAATTATTTTTTGAATTAGAGATTTAGTTTTTCTCACCTGTGAAGAGTTTGAAGAAAATATCTTGTGAAGGCTTTTAATCATTCTTTTGATCCGATATTGTAGAGAAAAACCTTTAAGGAAACAGTAGTCTCTTGTTTGTATGTAGACCTGATATACAATATTTTCAGTTAAAATGAAATTTTCAGTAAATAGTAATAGGATACCGTCAGAGAAAGGTAAAATTAAGTTATCCTATGTTTCTTTTTCTTTTTTCGAATTTGTATATGTTCCAAACATTATGAAGTGTACGTATATTAGGATATTAAAAAATAGAAATGATTTGGTGATGGGGGAACAAAAAGTGGGCAGGAAGATTTATTAATTTTTGTTGTTAGGGTGTCAATTGACCAGTTTTATTCAATGAACATTTTCAGTACGAACCAATTATTGCAGAAACTATTATTGTTATCTTCAGCTCTGTTGCATCAAAAGACAAAAAACGGAACGAAGTCTTGCCAAGAATTGTTGTTATGCACTATACATACCAAACTTGATATAAACTTAGGATAGACCCTCGCTTTGCTGGAGATTTGTATTTTGCAAAGTTAATTACAGGTAGTATTAAATATAAAAATTTAGAGTTAAATTCTGTAAATTTAGAGTATTAATTTGTGAATTTTGTAAAATTAATATACGTTTGAAATTCTGCAAAAATAAAATGCAATATTTTTTTTATATTTTAGAATATGTATTTTGAAAAAGAATTTACATTATTGATTTTTCATGTGAAGGGTATAATTGATATTTTCAATTTTTAGTGTTGCAAATAAAATTATTTATTTTATTTCAAAGGGGTGTGATGTTAATACTTATTTTCTAATTGGCATAATGATATTGAGATTTCTAAGCATTGTTTTACTTTTTCTACCGCCAAAAGACTTACTTTTTTGAAAAAACTTTTTGATGAAAAACTTTTTTGAAAAATTATAATGGTATATATGATATTTTATGATTTTATAGAGATAAATTTGAAAAGCTTTAATAAGATGAAGTTGGAGTAAATGTGATAACTTTTTTATACGAAAGAAGCATAATTTTGTATAGGGTATATATTAAAATTCATAAAACAAAATGAATGATAAATGCTATTTGAAGATTTGGGAGGGTGAGGTGAGAATAATGCATCAATTATGGTAAAATTTTATAATATGTGTAGCGAGTTAAAAATTATAATGTCCTAACTTACCACGCATCAAATTATTAAAAAAATATCACAGAAAATCCAAGTACAACTTTTTTTGATTGGTGACTGGTCTTGGTTCTTAGATAAGGTTTGTATTTTTTTTTAAATAAAATCCACTGGTCCCACTCCCCTATGATTTTACAGCCAAAATTTCCGGTACTTTATGTCCAAATAGTCTCACAAAACATCATTTTATTTGGTTTTTATTGACTCTCAGCAATATAAGATCTCAAATTGTGATTTTTCTAATACATTTGAATTTTTTTTTATTATTTTTCTTATACATTTAAATTTTTTTATTACCTCTCAGTGGCTCTAATATATTTCAGTCCAAAGTTTCAACCGGCACATATTGTTGACTACCGAAGTCTCATATCTTTCAGCCCAATATTTCATTTTGGTTTCTATTTATACATTTTTACTTACAACAATATACCTTATA
Source organism: Juncus inflexus (assembly GCA_024447665.1). Taxonomy (NCBI): domain Eukaryota; kingdom Viridiplantae; phylum Streptophyta; class Magnoliopsida; order Poales; family Juncaceae; genus Juncus; species Juncus inflexus. The sequence goes on along the minus strand of JAJHPC010000014.1, from coordinate 3,810,705 downwards.
TTTTAAATAATATATCTTTATATTCCAACAATATACTTTACATTCTAAAAATTATACTTTTATTATATTCACCGCAATATAACTTACATTATAAATAAGAGAATGAGAATGTTAAAATTGTTGACTGTAGATCATACAGTCTAAGCGATTGGACTAATGAAGAGATACCTCCGTCAAAAAAAGACAATATATTTTTATATCACAAGAATATACATTATATTCTAAATATTATACTTTTATATTTCCAACAATATATCTTACATGAGAAATTTACTGGGAGCCATATGGAGCAACTAAAAAATAATTATATATTTAATTTCATGGGAGCCATTTTGGAAGTTTCTAATCCTTTTAACAAATATGAAAGTTCTGAAAGTCCATTTAATTGGGAACCCCCATGATTTCTAAATGGCTTCCAATTTCTGCGACACGTGACGCGCTCTCGTTGATTGGGAGTCAGAGAGATACAATTTACGGGGGTTTAATAACCGCTCCCTTAACTTTAACGTGAAGCATTTAGAAGCTTTCATTAGTAGTGAAACTCTTGAGTACATTAAAAATGCCATATGATATGGGCTAAAGCTTGGGCTGGCTGGGTATGGAATGGGCGGAAATACGGGAGGCCTGGAAAAAATAATCTTGTCAAGGAATACGTGTCAGCTGGGTAGAAAATCAGGTCTTATCTTGTTGAGCTGAACGGTTGAGATTGTGGGTGAGCTTGATGGTGAAACGTGGCAGTAAAACATAACCAACTTGATCAATTTTTATATATAGTAGTATAATTAGATGTGACCATCGCTGCGCTGCCGGTGCGATAGACATTTATTATCTATTGATGATGTGAATATGGTGAAAAGTAATTAACCTCAAATATGAAAGGAATATTTATTATATGAGAGGCGGTTTTTACTCTCGGCATCATTAAAAATGTCTCTATTTCCAATGGAGAGTTGGAGACCTTCAAATAAGAAACAATCTTAATCAACATTTTTTACATATAACACCATATCGCACATATTATATGAATCATATATGGACAATCATTTTTTAGGCTTCCAGCGCCATCATTATTTAAAAAGCTATAATAGAGATAGAAAAAAGTATATATTGACATTTAAAAGGGTTCGTAACGGTATAAAAATATATAATTTAAGAGATAATCGTGCTTTGCGCGAACTTTGCATAATCTATTTGTATTTGGGATGTGAATCTCAATGCTAAATTGTATAAATGATTTGGACTTGAACCGAAACCAAAAATCCATATCCGAATAAATAAGATCCGGATTTTTTGGGGAGGTAATATCCTCATCTGAATTTTTGTAAAAAAATGAGTTTTTGTTTTTTGATCCAAATTGTCAAAAATAGATATTTTTTGTAAGTTCAAATTTTGTATTGATATAAATATTTATCAAGCTAATGGTTTATAGTTTTATAATAAATAACGAAATTAGTAATCTTCTCCTTGTATATTTTATTAATTTTACAAATCTAAAATATAAAGACCCGTAATTTAGAATGTAATATATGTTATTTGGTGATATAAATCTGATTCATATTGGTATTGGAGATATCCGAATTGTGAGTCATTTTCGTATCTGTCCATTTAATATATGGGAAATCCCAAATCACGATGGTGACAACGACCGTATAGTGTTTCTCCAACATTTCTATGTACTGCAAATATTATTTTCATTTTTCATTTATATCCCGTTTCCTATGCATTGTTTGTTTTCAGTTTAAAAAATCATTTCTATATTCTGTTGTTATATCACGATGAGAAATCCGTCATGATATATCATGTCCCTTAATATATATACGTACTTGAATCCTATTTATGTATTGCTTGTTTTCAGTTTAAAACTCATTTCTATATTCTGTCGTTATATCACGATGAGAAATATGCCGTGATATATCATGTCCCTTAATATATATATATATATGTACTTGAATCCTATTTATAGCCATTTTCGTATTTGTTTCAATTAATATATGTATACCGTATACGGTGTCGGATCTTAATCCAGGAAAGAACTGATACAAAATATAAATATAGTTTAATAACTATCCAATCAAAGCCTCTTAATACAATTTATTTTTCATATTTGTAAAAAAGAAATGAAAAGTAAACAAATGTTTCCAACAATTATACCTCTTAATACATGATCTCAATCAAAGCCTCGTAATACATGATCTCAATTTCAATTATACCTTATAAATGACAACCTGATGTTAAATCAAATGGTTAAAATTTAGTGAGTGACGTGGAGGGCTCTTGTGTAGTTACTGTAGAAAAGGCCCTTTAAAATTATTATAATATAATATAGGAATAAGAACATAAAGTATCATCCAAAAATTTCTAATGTTAAAAAAGATATAATTGATATACTGAAAGTTATAATAATTATAATAAATATATACAAAATCAAAACTTGCTAGTTCAAGTGGTAAGACACCCCGTCAATTTTAGGAGAGACTCAAGTTGAAATCATAGCGAACAAATTTAGTTCACTATTTAGCAAGTCTAACAATCTTAATTTGTTAATAACCTAATTAGTTGTCCCAAAAAAAAATGCATACAAAAGATGCACATATATTAAAAGATATAATGAACGGACTAAAGAGTACAATTTAAACAACTTTACTAACGTTCTAAAACATTTTCCTATATTATATCGGACATACTGTTTTTGAATTTTGTTTTTTACATTCTTATTTTTACCAAAAAATTATAAGCTAATTTCTTACAAGTATCCTTTTTTTAATCAAAACTTGAGAAAAATTTGTTTTGTAGCCTATTTGGTCCTTAATCTTTTCTGAATAACATATGACTTGGCCTCTTTTTACAACAGAAAGTAGTTAAGAATTTGAATAACATTAATAACAAAATTTTGAGGACCACATTTCCCTTTCATTTAGGCTTTTTTGTTGCTCATTTTATTTAGACATTTTGTATTTTGTGAACTATGATTTACCCTAAATTTCTTTCTATTTTGAACTGGAATGTTCGGGGAATTAGTAACCCGAACAAATGCAAGACTATTAAGAACTCCACTCGTGATGTTAATTGTGTCTTAATCTGCATTCAAAAAACCAAATGGGATAATCCCAATGATTTTCACATGAAGTCAGTTTATACTAGTGAATTCAATCATGTAGCTTTCAAACCCGCCTTAGAGAGCAAAGGTGGACTCATGACGGCATGGACAAACAAGCTCACAATTGTCCACACTTTCAACACTGAATACACTCTTAACACAATTTTTTAAACAAAGATGGTAACATATTAGTCACAAATGTATATGGACCAATAGATGTCTCGCTTAAAGAAGAATTTCTTGATGAACTGTCCTCCATTAAACAAAATCATGACCTTCCGTGGATTGTTCTAGGGGATTATAATCTTATTAGAGATTCTAACGAATAAACTGGCTCAAACCACACTATAAAATCCATCCTTCTGTTTAATGATTTCATCACATCCACCTCTCTCATTGAAGTTCCTCTTTACAACCGCCTTTTCACTTGGTCCAGCAACCGCCCATCCCCTACACATTCCAAACTAGATCGCATCTTTGTTTTCGAACACTTTCATAAGATAGCATTCACTCTCACTCTTACTGATTTACCAACCACAAGCTCTGACCATGGACCACTCAAATTTTTTCTCCCTAAAACTCCATACAAAAAACACCACTTGTTCCGATTTGAGCGGTACTGGAGCTCTTATCCAGAATGTGAGTCTATAATTTGGGACAATTAGTTTCCGTCACATAAACTGAAATATACTTCCAAAGCTCCAAAGATAAAATATACCTCCAAAGCTCTCTAACCTGTGGGCAAAGGAAAAAATTGATCAAACCTCATCCATACGTACTAGATGTAAACTCTTCATTCAATTCTTTGATAGACAAGAAGAGATTAGATCACTTTCACAGGAAGAATTCGAGTTAAGAATTAGATTGAGGGGGAAGGAGTCTTCACCATTTCCAAAAACAAAAAAGAAAGATGACAACAAAGATCATCGTGCACGTGGCTTAAGCTAGGAGATAACAATACCCATTATTTCCACACACTTGCATCACAACGTGACAAAACAAACCACATATCTTTCATTATGCATGATGGCCACACACAATCAATATGTTGGGTTTCTACCATTCATAATGTAGCGGAAAAATAAAAAACGAAACAAAATCGAATTCGAAACCCAAAAGAAGGATCCGTGAATTACAATTAAATCAAAGAAAAGTTCATAACTTTGTACCTTCGGATTACGCTTAATCCGTGATGATCAAAAATGAATTTGGTTGACGGTTTTCTTTGTCCGATCCAAACCGGTTTCCAAACCGATCCTTTGAATGATTCGCCTAATCGGTCTCACAAACCGATTCTCTAAATAAACCGATTCTCCAAACAAAAAATCACGGTTTCAACCCAAATCACAAAGACGCCGCACTTCGCTTCGTCCTCTACCGGTATCCACACGAACAACCCCTTTGAACGGATAAAGAACGATATATGCTAGTATTCGTTCTTCATTTCTCTCACAGAAAATAACAAAAGAATAATTTTCGGATTTTTCTCTCCTCTTTTTCTCACAAAAAGATGGACAAAAATATTATACCTTTAATATGATTTTGGGGTGTCTTTTGTGCCTATATAGTCCATAAGTTTCATATCTTATGTGCATTGTAACTATGTAACCATATATGCAACACACCTTATCATATAAGATGTAGGATTGGATGTGTCATTTGACTATGTAGCTCTCCATACAACTTATCACATAAGTTATGATTTTTTTGTGTACGTCTCATTAGTTGTTCTTTGTGTGTGACCCTGTAGGTTTACTTAATGTTGACAATAATCACAATAGATTATAAATCATGAGCGGCCTCTAGCAAGACATCATGATTATCCAAATTAAGTAAGTATAGATGATTCGATCAAACCTAATTTATGTCAAGCATTGTATCCTTTTCTTACACGATATCTATATCGTCCATAAGGCATGGTATGTGTCAACCTTATGTTGGTCGATAAATATTTCTTGATACCGAATTTGATTGAACATGAAATGACAGTAATAACTCCTTATTAATTCACTTGAGCAAGGCTGTGCGTTTCTTCAATAAAATCATTAAGAGGTCTAAAGATATCTCTCTCAATTTATGAGAGGAACAAATCCTATCTTAATTAAACTCTTTCCTCCGCACGATTCATTATATACCTAATTATAATCTTTATGATCGCCCAGTTAAGGACATTCTTTACTGAGAATAACTAATGACACGAACCATGTAGTATTCTCAAGGTGGGTCAATCCAGTATATGGTCTCTAACATATACTTACGTTAATGACTTAATAACTCTTATTCATGATCAGTAAAACGTGACCATCAGTCAACTAACATACTGATGTCCATTTATAGCTTATCATAAAGTATGTTTGTCTCACAAACATCCTATGAATGATCAGGGACGGTTTAGAATATCATTCATAATACTTTATAGTTTTACTATCAAAGTCACATACTTTGATGATATAAAGCTGAATATCATATTCAAGGTTCATTTTAGTAATAAGAATAAAATAACCAATACGCATTTATTATATAAAATATCTCTAAATAAACACAATATTTGTTTAACATAATCCATACATCTAGGTCTCAAATATATTGGCCTAGGGCATACTACTAACACAATAATCCCAAAAAACTTCTTTTTTTCACATTATTCTATAAACAGCTCCTTGGCACTACAATCCATCCATGTCATCCTATAATCTCCACACAATTTATCCTACACCAAACAACAATGTTGGCTTCCAATCTCTCACTAATGATTTTATTGAGAAAGAGATTCATCAAGTGGTATTCAACTTGGCTAAGGGAAAATCCTATGCCTAGATGGAATACCTAGTGAATTTATTCAATCTTATTGGCCTATCGTTAAAACTTATATGATCAAGCTTATCCACTTCTTTCAAAATCATACACTTGAGATTTGACGTATTAACAAAGCCTCAATCACACTCATTCCCAAGACAGAATACCCCACCTTACCACATGACTTTAGGCCAATTAGTGTCATTTCTCTACCCGATAAAATTATTACTAAACTACTCGCAACTTGTTTACAAGATATCATCCCTCCCCTCATTCATGATTACCAAACAACATTTAAAAAAGGAAGATCAATCACGGAAATTATCATTACCAAATGAGAGAAAGCATTTGATAACATATCGTGGGAATATATGCTCAATCTTTTTACTATTGGAGGATTTCCACCGAAATGGATTTAGTGGATCAAACACCTCCTTTATTCCTCAAGTTCATCAAACTTAATGGAACGAATGGCGAGTTTTTCTTCCACAAAAGAGGGGTCCGTCAAGGAGATCCCCTTTCAGCTCTCCTGTTCAACCTAGCCGTGGATTCGCTCAAAGCTCTTCTTGCTAAAATTAACTCACTATTTACGGATTGTATCATCATGGCACCCAAAGCACTCCAATGCGCTGATGACACGATCATTTTCATTGAGGCACACCCACAAAACATCAAGATCATCACATGTACACTTCCTCATTTCTCTCAAATGACTGGTTTAAATATTAATTGGTCAAAGAGCGGCTTTGTACCGATAGCCATACTGCAACATGTACACCAAATCATATCCAACATTCTTCCATGTACCAAGAGGTCACTCCCCATTAAATATCTCAGCTTACCAGTCACCGTTAAGTCACCCACCTATCTGACATTTCTATTACTGCTTGATAAGCTGCAACACCACCTTGCCGGTTGGAAGGGGAAAATACTTTCCTATGGAGGTAGACTAACACTCATTAAAGCTGTAATGGCAGCAATCCCTACATACATAATGCAAAGCTTCCTACTTTCTCAATGGCTTCTTAACGCCATTAACAAGTTGATGAGATCATTTTTCTGAAAAAGAGACGAGTCATGTTCCGGTGGCCATTGCCTCGTAAACTGAAAAAAGTGTTATCTTCCGAAAGAGAATGGAGGTTTAGATATTAAAAACCAAAAACTCCAAAACTGAGCCTTACTACTCAAATGGTTATGACAATTAGACAATAACCCTTTAAGTGTGTGGGCCAAAACCATTGGTGAGCTTTATGGTATTCACAATGCCAAACAGTTAAATCATATTTCACACCACTACTTATCATTTTCCTCAAAAATCTCAAATAAATCATGAGCCTTTACAAGTTAGCCACCATAGAGGAGAACCCACCACCTACTGTCACATGGAGATGGGTTTCAAAAAAGTTCTACACTGCCAGACAAACCTATAGAATGACTAACAACTCAGAAATTTGTATCACATGGCAACGCCGCCTCTGGAAGATGAAAGTGTCTCCTTACAAACTTTACTCGCAAAATTTCGGCACACTAAAGATTATTTTTCCCTCAGCAAGACTTCATATTAAGTACATTTTTTTCTCTGGCATAATAATAATATGACCAATATTAATATCAGATAATACGTTCTCGTAGAAAATAAAAGCAAAATAGTAGTGTCAACAAATCCCGTCTTGTAACGTAATCAGAGCCATGCCATACATCACGTAATTAAAAAACATCATTATTGGTGAGTCTAAGACGTATTGTTGATGCATATGACTTGTAAGTGGATGTCTTGCTATATTTAGGTGCTCTTAGATATAATAGATCTTAGTGGTCCCATAAATTCTCCATGCACATTTAGATAATTTATAAGGGAGTTGGTTAGATCGCTAACATAAGTTTTGCAAAATTTTACACCTATTCACGCTGCAAAACCAGTTTTTGTCCTCTGACGCATGTTTTTTTGTGCACAGATTTCACCTCGTTTGTCCGATTTTAGCGAATTTGGTCATTCCGGAATCGTCTTGAGATCTAGTTTTTCATCGAGAGCCGATATTGAAGAGTTGATATTTTCCCGGGCATCAAATTTGAAGATTACAAACAAGATTACAAACTTTACTCACTAAATTTCGGCACACTAAAGATTATTTTTCCCTCAGCAAGACTTCATATTAAGTACATTTTTTTCTCTGGCATAATAATAATATGACCAATTTTAATGTCAGATAATACGTTCTCCTAGAAAAAAAAACAAAATAAGAATGTCAACGAATCCCGTCTTGTAACGTAATCGGAGCCAGGCCATACATCACATAATTAAAATACATCATTATTGGAGAATCTAAGACGTATTGCTGATGCATATGAGTTGTAAGTGGATGTCTTGCTATATTTAGGTGCTTTTACTAAAAATAGATCTTAGTCGTCCGATAAATTCTCCATGATACATTTAGATAATTTGTCAGGGAGTTGGTTAGAGCGCTAACATAGGTTTTGCCAAATTTTACAACTATTCAGGCTGCTAAACCAGTTTTTGTCCTCGGACGCATGTTTTTGTGCACAGATTTCACCTCGTTTGTCCGATTTTAGAGAATTTGGTCATTCCGGAATCGTCTCAAGATCTAGTTTTTCATGGCGAGCCCATTTTGAAGAATTGATATTTTCCCGACAATCAAATTTGAAGATTACAAAGTTTACTCGCTAAATTTCGGCACACTAAAGATTATTTTTCCCCCAGCAAGACTTCAGATTAAGTATATTTTTTTCTCTGGCATAATAATAATATGACCAATATTAATGTCAGATAATACGTTCTCGTAGAAAATAAAAACAAAATAAGAATGTCAACAAATCCCGTCTTGTAACGTAATCGGAGCCATGCCATACATCAAGTAATTAAAATACATCATTATTGGTGAATCTAAGACGTATTGTTGATGCATTTGAGTTGTAAGTGGATGTCATGCTATATTTAGGTGCTTTTAGCAAAAATAGATCTTAGGCGTCCCAAAAATTCTCCATGACACATTTAGATAATTTGTAAGGGAGTTGGTTTGATAGCTAACATAGGTTTTGCCAAATTTTACACCTATTCACGCTGCTAAACCAGTTTTTGTCCTCTGACGCATGTTTTTGTGCACAGATTTCACCTCGTTTGTCCGATTTTAGTGAATTTGGTCATTCCGGAATCGTCTCGAGATCTAGTTTTTCATGGAGAGCCGATTTTGAAGAATTGATATTTTCCCCGCCATCAAATTTGAAGATTACAAACTTTAATCGCTAAATTTCGGCACACTAAAGATTATTTTTCCCTCAGAAGACTTCATATTAAGTATATTTTTTTCTCTGGCATAATAATAATATGACCAATATTAATGTCAGATAATACGTTCTCGTAGAAAATAAAAACAAAATAATAATGTCAACAAATCCCGTCTTGTAACGTAATCGGAGCCATGCCATACATCACGTAATTAAAATACATCATTATTGGTGAATCTAAGACGTATTGTTGATGCATATGAGTTGTAAGTGGATGTCTTGCTATATTTAGGTGCTTTTAGCAAAAATAGATCTTAGTGGTCCCATAAATTCTCCATGACACATTTAGATAATTTGTAAGGGAGTTGGTTAGATCGCTAACTTAGGTTTTGCCAAATTTTACACCTATTCACGCTGCTAAACCAGTTTTTGTCCTCTGACGCATGTTTTTGTGCACATATTTCACCTCGTTTGTCCGATTTTAGCGAATTTGGTCATTCCGGAATCGTCTCGAGATCTAGTTTTTCATGGAGAGCCGATTTTGAAGAATTGATATTTTCCCGGCCATCAAATTTGAAGATTACAAACTTTACTCGCTAAATTTCGGCACACTAAAGATTATTTTTCCCCCAGCAAGACTTCATACTAAGTACATTTTTTTCTCTCGGCATAATAATAATATGACCAATATTAATGTCTGATTATACGTTCTCGTAGAAAATAAAAACAAAATAATAATGTCAACAAATCCCGTCTTGTAACGTAATCGGAGCCATGCCATACATCACGTAATTAAAATACATCATTATTGGTGAATCTAAGATGTATTGTTGATGCATATGAGTTGTAAGTGGATGTCTCGCTATATTTAGGTGCTTTTAGCAAGAATAGATCTTAGTCATCCCATAAATTCTCCATGACACATTTAGATAATTTGTAAGGGAGTTGGTTAGATCGCTAACATAGGTTTTGCCAAAT
>JAJHPC010000014.1:3747500-3800291 GCA_024447665.1 Juncus inflexus | reverse complement strand
ATAGGTGTAAATTTTGCAAAACCTTTGTTAGCGATCTAACCAACTCCCTTACAAATTATCTTAATGTGCATGGAGAATTTATGGGACCACTAAGATCTATTTTTGCTAAAAGCACCTAAATATAGCAAGACATCCACTTACAACTCATATGCACCAACAATACGTCCTAGACTCACCAATAATGATGTATTTTAATTACGTGATGTATGGCATGGCTCCGATTATGTTACAAGTCGGGATTTGTTGACTTTATTATTTTGCTTTTATTTTCTACGAGAACGTATTATCTGACATTAATATTGGTCATATTATTATTATGCCAGAGAAAAAAATGTACTTAATATGAAGTCTTGCTGAGGGAAAAATAACAAGACCTATGTTAGCGATCTAGCCAACTCCCTAACAAATTATCTAAATGTGCATGGAGAATTTATGGGACCACTAAGATCTATTTTTGCTAAAAGCACCTAAATATAACAAGACATCCACTTACAACTCATATGCATCAACAATACGTCTTAAATTCACCAATAATGATGTATTTTAATTACGTGATGTATGGCATGGCTCCGATTACGTTACAAGATGGGATTTGTTGACATTATTATTTTGTTTTTATTTTCCACGAGAACGTATTATCTGACATTAATATTGGTCATATTATTATGATGGCAGAGAAAAAAATGTACTTAATATGAAGTCTTCCTGAGGGAAAAATAATCTTTAGTGTGCCATAATTTAGCGAGTAAAGTTTGTAATCTACAAATTTGATGGCCGGGAAAATATCAATTCTTCAAAATCGGCTCTCCACGAAAAACTAGATCTCAAGACGATTCCGGAATTACCAAATTCACTAAAATCGGAAAAACGAGGTGAAATCTGTGCACAAAAACATGTGTCAGAGGATAAAAACTGGTTTAGCAACGTGAACAGGTGTAAAATTTGGCAAAATCTATGTTAGCGATTTAACCAACTTCCTTACAAATTATCTAAATGTATCATGGAGAATTTATGGGACCACTAAGATCTATTTTTGCTAAAAGCACCTAAATATAGCATGACATCCACCAACAACTCATATGCATCAACAATACGTCTTAGATTCACCAATAATGATGTATTTTAATTATGTGATGTATGGCGTGGCTCCGATTACGTTACAAGACGGGATTTGTTGACATTATTATTTTGTTTTTATTTTCTACGAGAACGTATTATCTGACATTAATATTGGTCATATTATTATTATGCCAGAGAAAAAAATGTCCTTAATATGAAGTCTTGCTGAGGGAAAAATAATCTTTAGTGTGCCGAAATTTAGCAAGTAAAATTTGTAATCTTCAAATTTGATGGCTGGGAAAATATCAATGCTTCAAAATTGGCTCTCCATGAAAAACTAGATCTCGAGACGATTCCGGAATGACCAAATTCGCTAAAATCGGAAAAACGAGGTGAAATCTGTGCACAAAAACATGCGTCGGAGGATAAAAACTGGTTTCGCGGCGTGAATAGGTGTAAAATTTTGCAAAACCTTTGTTAGCGATCTAACCAACTCCCTTACAAATTATCTAAATGTGCATGGAGAATTTTTGGGACCACTAGGATCTATTTTTGCTAAAAGCACCTAAATATAGCAAGACATCCACTTACAACTCGTATGCATCAACAATACGTCTTAAATTCACCAATAATGATGTATTTTAATTACGTGATGTATGGCATGGCTCCGATTACGTTACAAGACGGGATTTGTTGACATTATTATTTTGTTTTTATTTTCCACGAGAACGTATTATCTGACATTAATATTGGTCATATTATTATGATGGCAGAGAAAAAAATGTACTTAATATGAAGTCTTCCTGAGGGAAAAATAATCTTTAGTGTGCCGTAATTTAGCGAGTAAAGTTTGTAATCTACAAATTTGATGGCCGGGAAAATATCAATTCTTCAAAATCGGCTCTCCATGAAAAACTAGATCTCGAGACGATTCCGGAATGACCAAATTCGCTAAAATCGGAAAAACGAGGTGAAATCTGTGCACAAAAACATGCGTCAGAGGATAAAAACTGGTTTCGCAGCGTGAATAGGTGTAAAATTTTGCAAAACCTTTGTTAGCGATCTAACCAACTCCCTTACAAATTATCTTAATGTGCATGGAGAATTTATGGGACCACTAAGATCTATTTTTGCTAAAAGAACCTAAATATAGCAAGACATCCACTTACAACTCATATGCATCAACAATACGTCCTAGACTCACTAATAATGATGTATTTTAATTACGTGATGTATGGCATGGCTCCGATTATGTTACAAGTCGGGATTTGTTGACATTATTATTTTGCTTTTATTTTCTACGAGAACGTATTATCTGACATTAATATTGGTCATATTATTATTATGCCAGAGAAAAAATGTACTTAATATGAAGTCTTGCTGAGGGAAAATGCAGGCACGGGGAGGGGGCGTTACATAATGCTACTTTTCCATACGTTAACGAGGGAGTCAGTGATAATGTCGATCGGATGGAGGAGATGATAAACGACGCGGCAGGTCCAGAACTTCCAAATAGTGAAGCGACTGTCTTTTATGATATGTTGCGTGTGGCAGATGAATCCTTATGGTCTGGTACCGCGCCCACTAGGGAGTCACAATTATCGGCAGTGACTATGCTACTCAATCTCAAATCGGAATGCAAAATAACAAACGATTGTTTTGATCGGTTGATGTTAATTATGAAAAATAAACTTCTTCCGTAAAATTATCGATTTCCTGAGAATTTCTATGAAGCAAAGAAACTCGTCAATGGTTTGGGACTGAGAGATGAGAAAATTGACATTTGTCCAGGAAATTGCATGTTGTATTACGGGAAAAACACGATGAAAATCATATGCGATAAATGTGAAAAATCTCGTTTCAAACCTTTAATCGAGGGTAAAAAGGATAAACCAGTTCCAATGAAGGTTTTGCGAGACCTTCCGTTAACTCAGAGATTACAGAGGCTATATATGTCTCCGCAAACCTCCATACTAACGAAATCGGACATGATGATTCATTCGGCGGATAGTCAATCAAGGAACAAATTTGACATAACTCATCCAGATTTTGCAATCGAGACCCGAAATGTGCATCTCGGTGATATATAAGTCATTAATTATATACATTTTGTACCCTATACATATGTGGATATTGAACCATTATATGTGTTAACATTCTATTTATATGGATAATAATCACAACTAATGAGATATTTTTGTGATTTTAGGAGCAATTTGGATGGAGCATAACTTGGAGAAAAGATGTTGGAGCACAAGATGGAGATAATAATCAAGACTTGGACTTGCCGACACGTGCTTAGTAATTTGGCCGTGGGGAATAATTATCCAGTCTGAGACGTCCACGTGGAGCCGTGCGGAATAGTTTAAACCGTGCCAAATGTTCAATTTTTCCTTACGGCCACAGTAAACCTGACAAGCCGTTCAATTAAATATCATTAATCCATACGATTAATTATTGGGACCGCCTAATCCGTCCCAAATTGAAGGTTTTATTGTAGTGTTCTTGGCAATTGTAGAAATAACAATTGGGGGCGGGCCATAGCCAGCCATGGCTACAACAACGATCAAAGCCCACCAGACTGATATCATTAGCAGTGACGCGTCCCGGACCACTGACGCGGCGGCTAGCGGCGGTTGCGGAGGTTCAGCTGTGAGAGTCCTCGTATTGAACATCATCCGGGCAAATGTTTTAGTTCCCTCATGATCACATTTTGAGAGGGTTATAATCAGGTGCAAGGCATTTATTCCACTTGCTTTTCAACTTCATCATTCTCTCTCTTGGAGTTGGGCAAGTCAAGCAAGCTTCATTCTTCCATCCGCGCTTCATTAATGGGTTCTATCACTATTTTCTTTTCTTTCTTTTCCATGTATTTCGAGTAAGCCCTTCGAGGCATAGTTAGTGTTTATGTTTTTGTGTTGTAACATTTGATACCATTAATAATGAATTTTATTTGAATGGTTATTATTCTGTTTTCACTTACTTATTATCTTTCATGCTCAATGAATTATTTTACGTTTATTTTGATCAGTTCTATGTTCAATAGTAATTAGCAAGGGCCAAAAAATTCCTATGGTTGCTTTGCACAATAGCCTCCATTAGAATTTGAATAATAGCCAGCAAATCACTCACAATGATTAAACAGTTCTGAACAAGCTCATTGTTTAGGAGGTTTTGATTTGTTTAAATAAGCAATAATTTCTATTGAATTGGTTATGATATTCAAGTAGGTTAGTGTTTTTATTTACGAGCTCATCTAAACTAAAACCGTATCTTTTTGTTTGAGTTATTTATCGGTTAGATCTCATCTTACTGCACTTAAGAGATTAATTCCAAATTCATTATTATAGTCAAGGATAAAGTTACACACAAATTCCCTACACAAAACTATGCCTCAATTCACAAAATCACTACATCTCTTGATTTTTACTCTAAGTTTCCTCTTTACTTGTTACTTTCATTTTGTTGCAATCAACCAATCAACAACACTCCCAATTGTGTGTCTTATTTTAGGTCTTCTGTTTGGTTTTATTTACGGTCTTGGTTTCTCCTTATTTTAGTTTTCTATTTTTGTTGAGTCCAATTTCATTAGAGAAGTAATCTTTTCACCTAGTTTAGTCTAAATAGCTCTCTGTGGTTAGATCCCTACTTCCACTGTCTACTGTATTGTAGTTAAGTCTATGGTTATAAATTTCTTTTGGTAAGTGTAAAACGACTGCAAAAAAATACCTCTTACCACTCGGATTATCAACGGATGGGTTCGCACCTTTCAGAAGTACCGATACGCAATATTCGTGCTGGCCCATTTTTGTTCCATACAACTTACCTCCCGGGATGATAAACAAAGATCAATACGTTTTCCTAACTATTGTTATTCCCGGCCGTATCATCCCAGGAAAAACTTGGACATTTACATACGATTGTGGTAAGTCACAAAATTTTACGATGGAAGCAGCGTTGCTTTGGACCATTATGCATTTTCCGGCATACGAAATGGTTTCGGGATGGTTGACGCATGGTAGATTGGCATGTCCCATATGTATGGAGGGCACCGAATCTTTTTGGCTAAGGAATAACAAGAAACATTGTTGGTTTGATTGTCACCGTCGCTTTTTGCGTCGAAATCATCATTTTCGTACGCAACGTAACATGTTTCAAAAAGAAACAACCGTCATAGACCCTCCAATACCACGTCATACTGGTGCCGAAATGCGCGTAGAAGTAGAACGGGCAAACTCATTACCTATTATAATAGATAACAGACAGGAAAAATTATTGAGGTATGGTGATTCTCATAACTGGATTAAGAAAACTAGGTTTTGAAAATTACCGTACTGGTCGACGAATTCGATACATCATAATATGGATGTGATGTATATCGAAGCCAACGTATTCGGTTATATTTTTAATACTGTGGTGGATATGCATGGTAAGACATGTTAGTAGTATGCCCTAGGCCAATATATTTTTGACCTAGATGTATGGATTATGTTAAACAAACATTTTATATAATAAATGCGTATTGGTTATTTTATTCTTATTACTCAAATGAACCTTGAATATGATATTCAGATTTATATCATCAAAGTATGTGACTTTGATAGTAAGACTATAAAGTATTATGAATGATATTCTAAACCGTCCCTGATCATTCATAGGATGTTTGTGAGACAAACATACTTTATGATAAGCTATAAATGGACATCAGTATGTTAGTTGACTGATGGTCACATTTTACTGATCATGAATAAGAGTTATTAACTCATTAACGTAAGTATATACTAGAGACCATATACTGGATTGACCCACCGTGAGAATACTACATGGTTCGTGTCATTAGTTATTCTCAGTAAAGAATGTATCTGTAATCCTTAGACTTGAGATTATCTCAGTTTCCTACATAAGAAATTTTATACTTTAATATAATCTAACATCATCTTTAACCGGGCGATCATAAAGATTATAATTAGGTATATAATGAATTATGCGGATGAAAGAGTTTAATTAAGATAGGATTTGTTCCTCTCATAAATTGAGAGAGATATTTTTAGGCCTCTTGATGATTTGATTGAAGAAACGCACGGCCGTGCTCGAGTGAATTAATAAGGAATTATTAATGTCATTTCATGTTCAATCAAATTCGGTGTCAAGAAATATTTATCGACCAACGTAAGGTTGACACTTACCATGCCTTATGGACGATATAGATATCGTGTAACAAAGTGATACAATGCATGAACATAAATTAGGTTTGATCGAATCATCCATACTTGCTTACTTTGGGTAATCATGATGCCTTGCTTGAGGCTGCTCATGATTTATAATTCGTTGTGATTATTGCCAACATTAAGTAAACCTACAGGGTCACACACAAAGAACAACTATTGAGACGTACACAGAAAAATTATAACTTATGTGATAAGTTGTATGAAGAGCTACATAGTCAAGTAACACATACAATCCTACATCTTATATGATAAGGTATCTTGCATATATGGTTACATAGTTATCATGCATAATGAAAGAGGAAAAAAAAAAAAGATTAAGCGTAATCCGAAGGTACAAAGTTATGAACTTTTCTTTGATTTAATTGTAATTCACGGATCCTTCTTTTGGGTTTCGAATTCGATTTTGTTTCGTTTTTGTTTTTCCGCTACGTTATGAACGGTAGAAATCCAAGAAGACAAAGGATCATGCCAGTTCCCGGCTTGATTTAGCCGTATTATGTGACCGTCCGGAGTTGGAATTGAAACGATCGTCGAGGGGTACACACTCTAAACCCCACGTTGTTTATTGCATAATGAAAGAGGAAAAAAAAAGATTTTCAAATGGTTGAAAGAGTTTCGTTTCCCAGATGGATATGCTTCCAACTAGACGAGAGCCGTTAATTTACAAAACGGGATTATTAACGGTTAAAAAGTGACGATTGTCATATTTTAATACAAATATTATTCCCGTTAACTTTGTATGGGAGCTTCTAAATGAGCTGAATTGTTTATTTCGGGACATTTGTGCAAGCGAATTAAATTCAGAACATTTGCAAAAATTGGAAGATCAAATAATAATGACATTATGTAAGTTGGAGAAAAAATTTCCTCCTGCATGGAGCATCTTTTGGTGCACCTAGCATATGAGGTAAGGGTAGGCGGGCCAGTCAATTACAAATGGATGTATCCATTTGTGAGATGCTTACATAGATTACGGAGAAAAGTGCGGAACAAAACAAAAGTAGAGGGTTCAATTGTTGAAGTTTATCTCATTGAAGAAGTATCAAAGTTTTGTTCTGTCTATTTCGTGCACGATGTTACAACTCGAGTTAAACAACCCGATCGACACTTTGATGGATGTGGGATGAGTCTGTCATCTCGAGATTTGGATGATAAAGATTTGCATGCAGCACATATTTATGTGTTGCTAAATTCTGACGCAATCGACCCATATGTTGAGTAAGTATTTGTAATTAATACATATAAATATATATAATTTTTTTAACTAATAATTAGTTTTATGAAATAATTGTAGTGAATTTGAAATAATTCTTGAGAATGAAAATTTTCCCGCTAGAGATTGCTTAAAGAAACGAGAAGATAATTTTCCGGATTGGTTGTATAAGAAGGTTATTTCCGGTCGTGTTGATCGGTATCTAGAAGTTATACAAAATCTCGCACGTGGACCCATTCGGCGTGTCAAAACTTATAAGGGCTATGATATTAAGGGATATCGATATCATACACATGAATATGGATAAATTTTGAGAACCCTCAATAACGGAGTTTGTATTAAATGATCAAATTGGGGTAAAAGTATCAAAGATTATTATGGGATGTAAGAAGAAATTGTTGAGTTGTCATATCCCTTTGTGTTTGACAATTCAGTTGCTTTGTTTAAGTGTTACTGGTTTGGTAATTCGGTTTGAGGGCTACGAGAGGATAAAAAACATGGAGTTTTTGAAGTAAAATACACGTCTTCACTTCCATATAATGAGCCATTCGTTATGGCTCATCAAGCAATTCAAGTATATTACATGCGTTATCTATCCGACAAACGAGATAGGCGCGAGTAGCGGGTTGCAACAAAAATGTGGCTGAAACTTGAAGTAATTATTGGAATAACGATAAAAATTTTAGTAGTAAGAAGTGCTTCCAGGGAGATATTGAAGCATCTTTACACAAGGAGAGTTTGCCCGATGAGGAGGTTGAGATTCAGGCTCCACCATTAGAAGAGGAAGAAGAATTCGATGGAATTCACAATTTTGAAGATGACGAAATACAATTGTACATTTATTTTCGTATGTTTTTATTTAGCATTTCTTTTTAAGTATATATTAGTTTACGACTTTTACCACAAATTTCTGTCTTTTAGGATACGAATGATAGGCCATTTCGACCGTCGGATTAGACAAGCCGAGCATGAGCCTGTGTTCTAGCCTAAGCCCGATGTCGAGCCCGAGGATGATCCAGCGGAGCCGCCGCCCCGACGTAGAGAACGATGACCAAATCAAATTAGTACGATTCCGGCACGCCCTGAAGATAGGCCGATGCTAGTTTGTGTGGGAAATCGGTATGTAATTAATTACGAAATTAAGTAATTTTTTCCATATTTAATTTGAAAATGTGTGCTAAATTCCTTTTTGTAGAGTATGCACTGTTGAGGGTAACGATGTGAACACATGTATTACAAGTGAACTATACGGATTTGCGATGACGTTTAATAAAGATTGTCATCAATATTCAAAATGGACTGATGATGATAAGATTACTTTGCGTGCCGAGTTATTGGTACTCATATTAAATATTTAAATTAAATTATTATATTAATTATTTAAATTAAATAAATTTCTGATTTATTTTATCTCTTTTGAAATAACGTCATTGACAATGGGCTCCGGACTAGGCTGAGGGTAATTACATTAACACTTTGAAGGCAATGGCGAGTGATCGGTTTAAAAGTGCGACATATTACGCGCGGCGAAGAGCCAAAGAGAAAATGGGACCGAATATTGGAGATTGGTACTTGTCTCCGGAGCATGTGGAAGCCATGATTCCATGGTGGGCTAAAACAGAGCAATGGATAAAAATATGTCAAAAATGGAATACAAAGACGTGGCTGACGCAAAGTAGGATAAACACGGAGAATCGCACATCGGTGAAGGGCACGTGGTCCGGAGGGTCTCTTACCCTCGGCAACACCAGGAAAAAAATGATAATATTTTTTTTAATTTATATGAATTAATTTCGAGTACTGTTTGTAACTTTTTTCAGTGCATAATAGGTCAAAAAATTGGGAAGAGCTGTTCCATATCTAGAGGCTTTCAAGAAAATAAAGATGGATAAGGGCAACGATCATAGAGGTATCATATTTAATTTTCATTTATAAAAAAATCATATAAATTTTCTTGTCACAACTAATATGTTTTTTTAATAGGAAAATTATAGCCAGACGATATCACAATCGTATGGTGAGGCATGGAAGGAGCATGATGACGAGCCTGATGCGTGGTGGCGGGCGATAGGAGGGACGAAACATGGGAGAGTTTACGGTAAGAGTTCTTTCGTCAACACATGTACGATCGTGCATTCATCGACATCGTCTTCAGCATCTCCAACAAACGTTAATTGCACTTCCTCACAACATGCAGCACCACCGCTGAATCCCGATGCGTAAAGGCAGCTTGACACATTGACGAAATCGGTGACTCAACAAGCTCAGATGTTGAGTCAGGTCATGCCGTACATGCAACAGATGATGACATTCATTAATCAGGTAAGATATCTCTTTTATCATATTACGTAGACAACTTATTTAAATATTAAATTTAATGGATAATTTATTGTAGACGGCTGCTTCTAGCGGGAGTTCTTCTGGTGGAAATCTGAAGGTGCCGTGACCGCAACATCCGATGCAGAGTCAGGTAACTCGACATTTAATATTAACGTGATATGAATAATATTTTAATATTGAATATTATTTTGTGTTAGGGGTTTCCTTTTGGAAGGTACCCACCGTTCATGCCACCTCCGATGGAGGACTACGGATCGTACATGCAGCTGCTACAACAACCACCACCGCAGATGCCTAACATGTCCTCGATCAATCAATTCAGCATGATGTTAGCTTCCACTCCGGTGCACCCCTTGGTATTATTTATTTTTATATGTCGAATTAGGAGTTCATATTTTATTATATCAAAATTGATAATTAAGGTCTTATGGTTTAGGATGTTTCCATTAATCTAATATTTTTGTATTTTATTTTCATTTTAATAGGTTAACACTCAAAATGAAGAGGAAGATGCAGAAGCGGAAGATTTGGCGTCGGAGTGACATATTGAGTATGTCTTAGTTTATTTTCATGTTTCCTATGTCTTAGTATTTTCATTTTATATGACTTTTGTGAGCGTCGATCTTTTTGAATATGTTCATTTTTTATGAGTTGGATATGTTGTACGAATCAGATATCTTGTTTGAATTATATGAATGCATCGAATGATTTATCGTGTTAATTATATTTTCTTAATTTTAGAAGTAATTTAATTTTAATTTCAATTTTATAAATTTAAATAGGGGGAATTTTCAGAAAATAGGGCTGCTAGGAAAAAAAAATATGAACTAATATTTGGGATGACTAGCCATCCAAAATAGTGGTCCCAAATAATTATTCCCTACAGCCATGTGGCCGTAGGGAATATTCCACGTGGCTATCCTAATTATTTATTTCCTACGCCTAGTCAGCCGTCCCAGTTAATCCACGTGGTCGTAGGGAATAACTTTTTCCCTACGCCACCTAAGTCATCCCAGTTAACCCATTAGGACGTCCCAATTTGAACCGTCCCATCTATCTTATTCCCTACGGTATCATTGGGATTAATCCATTATTTCCAACTAAATAATTACTACGGGTGATTCCCTACGGCCAGCTATGCGGAATAAATTAATTCATACGGTTTTTGTACTTTTTTCCTACGGTTCAGAGCCATCCCAAATAATATATTTTGTTATAGTGGAAGAGACCGATTCTCACTTTTTTGTGAACTGTATCTATGCAAGAGTAGTTTGGTCTCACATCTTTGTTGTTTGGAGCACTTCGTACAAAGCCAACGATATTATCCAACTATGATTATAAAACAGAACACAAATCACAGACGACAAGAAGAAACTATGAGATGCAACTTGTATGGCTACTTGGTGGGCTATCAGGCATTAAAGAAACAAACATATTTTCTCTAACCAAAAGAAACCACACAAAGTGCTTGTAAAAGAAATCCAAGAAGATGCAGTAAGATGGTAGTCCAACCTCTAGAACATCCGTCCTCTGGCAAGTCATGTTGGCGCAATTCACGTTTTTTCCTTCGATTTTATTTCATTCACATTCATGTATGTAATGTTCCACTTCTCAACATTGTAACAAACTCTTCTATTTGATTAATTAAAACGAGCGAGAACGGTAATCGCCTTCCGCTCCTTCAAAAAAAAATAACAAAATTTTGGAAGGTTTGTACAAAAATTGCAAAGTAAAGAGGAGGAATGAATCGGAGGAAGGAGAGAGAAATTTTATATAAGAATGAGAGATTGTAACACCCCGGAATGAAAGGGAGGCTAGTTGATTAGTCCCACCTTCATTTATGAACGTACATTAACTGGCCCATCCCATCCCTCGGGCACACACCATATTGTCCTGAAAAAAGCTTAAACTTGGCTGGTGCTAGTAGTTAATGCACTGGCTTATTTAAGTAACACAAATTCACATTCACATCCAATAATCGCGTAACGGGTTAAATTTTGTTCATTCTGACTCGCCATATATTTTGTCCACTTTAATGTGTTCATAGCAACCATTAAAAGCATGAAAATCCACATAGATATTGTTGGATTTCGGACGTTCAAAACGCAGCGGAAAACAAAAAATTTCATCCAAAACCAATTCAAGGATCCATGAGTATCGGTTAAATTACAGAAATAAAACTTAAAGATACCTTTCGGATTACGTTTAATCTGTGACGCTCAAACAATGCGTGTTGTCTAAGCGCCTTAAAACCGATTATAGTCCTAACCAATTTTTCGTTCGTCAATCCCAGCAAGGTCGGATCGTGCGGAAGCCATATACTGCACACACAATCAGTCTCCATCGAAACTATCGACAACCCGTTCTCATCTTCTTAGGCCGAATAGATCCTAAGCGCCGAAAGCATGAATGCCTCTACTGGTATCCATACAAACATTCTTAAAATGGGAAGATGAACAATATATATGCTAGTAGCTTGTTATCCTCTTGCATAAGAAAAACTCATTTTTCTGTTCTTATATTTATCTCAAAAAGATGTATAAATCGACTATATATCCTCTCATATAATATCGTACTCTTTCATTTTGTCATACAAAAAGAAAACGTCCTATCTTTTATCTCACAAAAGAGAATGGAAAATAATGAGAGAGAGAATAAGGTGGTACTAAAATTTTGACCTCCTCTATATTCTTATATAGGGGTGAATAGTTATCTCTCACACATCAAGAGATGTGTATGACATCCTTCATTCTTATCTACATGTCATCATCTAGACTCTTCTAGAACTTGATCTTTTGTACCCATAGTCTTTATAAAAATATTTTATGTTACAAAAATCGCTAATGACAAACTCAAGTCAAGTGACTATAAATACTTTATGTTACAAACATCGCTAATGACGTATACCATGTAGCATTCCTATTGTGGGTCAGTCCAATATATGGCCTCTAACATATATACCTACGTTAATGACTTGATAATTCTTTATCCATGATCAATAAAACTTAATTATCAGTCAACTAACATACTGGCGTATATTTATAGTTTGTCTACAAATGTATATTTATTTATCTCCGTAAGTATATTTGTCTCCACAAATACTCGATAAATGAGCAGGGACAATTGAGAATAGCATTCATAACATTTTATAGTTTTAGTATCAATGTCGATTAATTGCATATTCATGGTCCATTTTAATTATATTACAATATCATATACGCACATCTTATATTAAATATCTTAGAATAAATGTAATGTTTTTAATTCAATATGTAAACCTAGGTCACAAATACTTTGGCTTAGGACATAATGCCATCAAATATAATATGCATGAAAATGGTTCATGTGAGCAAGAATTCATCCTAATTCTGGTGTACATGAAACAGGTCCATTTAAATATATCAAGTTTGTATTGTTGTTTGTTCCGGTTCTATTTAGTCAATTTAGTAGCACTATCTAAACTTGAAGGGACAATGGCATCTTTAAATAGGCGAGAAAAGTTCATTTTTTGCCCCTCAACTATTCAATTAGTCCATTGTTTGCCCCTCAACTTTTTATTGGTCTCTTTTTGACCCCTCAACTATTAAATTAGTCTATTTTTTGCTCTTCCATCCGTTAGATGCTTACATGTCCATTAACTTGACACGTAAGAGATGATTTGGCATGTATTTACGAGGTGGCCATTGTGACATGGTGATTATTTAAAAAAAATAAATAATTCTTAATCCCCTCATTTCTTTCTTTCGTATTCTTTCTATCTTATATTTTTCTAAAATTACCCCTTAAATTTGATTCGATATGAATTTTTTCATTAATTAAGTTATTATAGAAAAATATAAGATAGAATGAATACAAGTGAAAGAAATAAGGGATTCAATTTTTTAATTTTTTTCAAATAATTGTCATATTAAAATTGACACGTCATAAATATATGCCAAATCATCGCTTAAATGTCAAGTTAACGGACACATAAGCATTTAACAGATGTAATAGCCAAAAAGAGACTAATTCAACAGTTCATGGATTAAAAAGAGACCAATAAAAGATTGAGGGGTCAAAAATGGACTAATTGAACAGTTGAGGAGTAAAAAATAGACTTTTCTCTGAGTAGGCTCACATTTTAGAAGAGTCAACACATAATTCATAATAGGCTGGAGTTGGAGATGATGGGGTGGGGGTCAAATGATTGACTGGACACTTGTCAGATGGTGAACAAAAAAAATGGCCAGTTTTGTATATGAGTAGAATTTAGGAAAGTTGGGCCCTACATAAATAAAATGAGAAATATACAATCACTACGAGGAGAAATATACACTCACTACAAGGACTGCAAATAATTCTAATTCAAGACAACTAGATCCAGCTCGAACTCGACTGGCTCGGGTCAAAATTGCTTTAGGGTTTCAAGCTGAAAACCCTAGCTTGAACTTGACTTGATATCAGCTCTAAATTAAATCTAATTATCAAATTATTTTGTTTCAACTCGAAAGAAAACCCAACTCTTGCCTTGGCCCGAAATTAGATCTAAACAACAAAATTAATTACTCAATCTTCAAAAAATTAATCTATCACCAATATAAAATTACTTATGCTTCAAAATCTAAATTTGAAGGACCAGCCACCACCTATTTTCATAAATGGGTGACTAAAAATGACCCAGCTCAAAATAGTTTTGAGTTTATATCGAACGAGCTAAGGTCAATTGTTTGTTGACCTTTTATTTATTGTAAGAGATAAATACCACTGCATGTACTTTAATTGGTTACATGTTTTGTTCCTGCGACTTCAAATTTTTGGTCTATGTACTTTATAAAATTGTGCTGGGACTAAACGTGCATCAACAGTAATTTGGTAATACTCTAAAGAGAAATGTTTCACCTTTAGTGTTGTGTTGTAGTCCGTTAGAACGGAGTTCCGTTCTAACATACTGAGTAAGAGAACATTCTGCCATTTCATCCGTTCGAACGGAACTCAAGTTCTGATCTCTATCCATTTGCAAGATTTCCGTTTGATTCTCTTTCCTTCTCTACAATCCGTTCGAACGGATTGCTGGCTGTTTCCTTTTCTCCTTGTTTCCTCTTTTAATTGTTGCAGCCCCAATTTTGTTTCACCCATCAATTCTAAGTAAAATCTTTGAAGAATTCTCTCGAGAGTCTAATTTAATTACTCAATATTTTTGTGAGCAAAGTTGAGAGGTTATAGATCAAGTTTGGTTGTTTGTTTGATTGAAAGAAATTGTTGAGTTTTGTTTCAATGATGTTACAAGTTTGTAAAGCGATCGTTGATTCGAGTTTGTAAAAGAACATTATTTGGATTAGTGGATCAAGAAGCCAAGAGACATATCCAGAGAGTAGGCGCTCGTGAACGTAACAAGAATTTCTAGCTAGAACGGACAGTTACATCAAACACAACCACCTATCCGAACTTCATGAATAAGTTTGGTGTTCGATGTCATTGTTATTTTCTATTCTCAATTTACTTATCTTTATTTCCTATTTATTAATTCCATCAACTATCTCATTAGCTTAATAGCTAACCGACATAAAATATATAGCCATACTCGATATGACCGATTTTACAAGTACCGCTTTTTCAGCAGGTGACAACATTTTCCTTGTCCAACAGGTAAGCCTTTTATGTATTTTTTATCTATTAATAACCAGAAGTCATTTCTGTTGAGTTTAGAGTGGTGTAGTGCCGTAGCAGCATGCTGAGGTATGTGACTGAGAAATTTGTTGATTGACATGATAGTGCCTCTGTTAATGTTTCCTCGAGTTCCCGCATGGTGTAGAGAGTAAAACAACATGATTTATCGTAGCTGATACATAATCTAGAAGCCAAAGAGAGGTTATCTATCTCTCGCGGGCATGGTTTCATGAAAAATATTGAATCATCCGCATAGAGGAGACATGGTGGCGACCTGGCATTGGTGGTTTAGTACATTTAATGACCTGAGTTTACCAAAAATAACAACAAAAATGTCCACGCTGAGGATGAAAATGAGAGGAGATACTGGATGGCGTGGTCACACTTCTTTCTTTAAATGAATTGTTATCCAATAATACTCGAATGGCACACATCCAAATTATTAGTATAAGATGTTTTAACTTTTTAAAAATTCTCGAGAGTGAGTGAAACTTAATGATCAAAAACATGTCTATAAGTGCATAAAAGCATTACAAATCAATGATGGTTCCAATTTTGCTATAATTCATCATTTGACAGCTCAAATTGTTAGAGCGAAAAATATACATTTTGTTGATTATATAAATAGATGAAAAATAAATGGGCAGGGCTAATTAATTAAATATACATTTTATTGATTGATTTATTTGCTTGTATATTTATTTGTTTTGAGAGACGAAAATGAGAAACAACATTATTAAGTATTTATCATTTTCTCATGGGCTTTCGATTGAAATAGAAGCTATAATGGACCAGAACGTTGAGCCCATCTACTTTTACGGCATTTAGAATTAGAGCAAGGCCTTTAATTCAATCATTCAGCTAATTGAAAGAAAGTGAATAATCTCACACACAATCACTGACTGATCTTTACAGAGATTAGAGGGCAGCGGCGCCTAGATTTTGAAGTTGATATATATATATATATATATATATATAAACTTCAAAATTTAGAGGCCGCTGCTCTCTAATCTCGGTATTTTGTATAAAAAATAAAAAAATATGTTTACACTTTTGGTGTAGTTATCATTATTGCTCCCTCAAATTTTAGGTCAAAATTTGTCACTGCACAAAATAGTAAAGAAAAAATGCATACAAAAAAGAAAAGGTCATGTACACAATTATTAATTCATTAGGAATAAGTAAACCACAAAATAGTAAACAAAAAATGCATACAAAAAAGAAAAGGTCATGTACACAATTATTAATTCATTAGGAATAAGTAATGGGTTTACTTTGTTGGTGATACAATTATTTATTCACTAAACGATAAATAATCCTTTTAAAGTATAACATTGTGCGTGTGCGGTGTGGTGCTTTATTATTGATCAATTTCTACATATGAATATAAAACCTAACTAATAATAAATTGGGCGTGGTTATTCTGAGTAACATTTTTCTTAAATTAAGCGGAGAGAGAAACATTTTTTAATTTATACCCATTTTACCTTTTCATGCTTAAATTAAGCTTTAAATGATTACATATTTTTTTTTTTTACCATAAATAAGCAAATTATGGAAAACAACACACACGATGCATGCAAAAGAAGAAAGAAATTAATACAAGATTTTTAATTAAATGCCTTCATAAATATTAAAACAAGCAATGATTTGAATCATTTGATTCAGTTCTCAAAGCATATTCTCTCAATAGAGAATTATCAATAGGTAATTTCTAAATTTTAAATGTCGTACACTCATTTAATAATTGTTGAAGTTTCATTACCGTTGTTCTTTTATTCTTATTCCATACTTATGTTCAATTGTTGATTCTCAATTAACCTAAGTTTTTTTTAACTTATATGTATGTTCAACAAATGGATCTCAATAACAGCCAACACATGCATGAATATGAGAATGTATTTGAAATTCGCTAGTTACAATGAGTGTTACTCAGAACTGATTTTTGGAATATTTTATCATAATTTATTTATTACTTTGAGATATTTGGAACTGATTTCTTGTGTAGCTGATCTTTTCTTTATGTTGTTGGAATATTATATCATAATTTATGTATTATTTTGTAATATATGATGTAAATAATTCCATGTTTTTATCATATTTGATTTATACGACTTATATGTGCATCAGAGCATATCTGCAGGGCCGGTCCCGATATTTTGGTTGCCGTAGCCCGAGTTAAAACCGACTCTAAAATATTGCACCCACAATAAAAAAAGATATGCTTATAAAAAGTATAAAATATAACTTGTAATATAACTATTTGACATACTTCTGTTCACAAAAATTCAAAGAAATGTATAAATGTTCTCCAAATTAAAAAATAATCTTCCTAAAATAAGTCTAAAAAAATACAGATAGTATTGCATTTTGATTTGAGATGTCTTAGTTCTTATATTATCAAAGCCGAAATTTTATTACGACTTGCTTTTTATTTTATTTTTATAATCCGTAATATGATTTTTAATTGTTTATATATGCATGAAAATGGGAAGTAAAAAGAATACTATAACTAAAATATAAAAAGCTAGAGAATAGGAAAATAAAATATTAGAATCCTAAAGGAAAAATAATGTACATGAATTATTGTACAGTATAAATATGTATTTATTAGAGAATGAAAAGTTTTAGAAGAGCTTTTAGCAATGATCATACGGAAATTTCTTGCTTTTTTTGTTTTTGGGCTTTTGGATATTTGCCTTCAAAAAAAAAAAAAAACGGAAATCTCTATGGCCTTTAATAAAGATAGTCAATGTTCTTCATCTCCATTGGCCAGCTCTCCAGTGATAAGAAAATGGATAGAAAGATAGCCTTCATAATTGTAACGTACAACCGTAATTTCGCTCTCCAGTGCGTAAGAAAATGGAGGTGTAGATTAGAAAAATCAAGTTATTTTTGTTCTCGCAGTTCCCATGAGGGTACTAACTCTCTTTTTGCATTGGGTTGAAAAAATACATTTTTTTCAAAGACTCATCTGCTTTACTAGAAATTTTTTTTTTACCATTATTTGCCAAAATAAATCAATACCTATCACTGTTTTGAAAATAATGTGGTAACTATCATTTCCGCCGCTACTAGTGGCGGAACAGATATATTTTCAGTTTTGCCAAAATCGGCCCATTTGACGCACTAAACATGATTAATTAGTGTAAAAAACCTTGTTCCGCCACTATGTTAAAATAATTTTTTACATCCACTTAAAGGTAAACATGGCTCATAAATGGGCAATTAGCCTAAAAATTGAAGAATTAGTCTGTTCCGCCACTATTACTGGCGGAACAGGTGTATATTTCTCCTGTTCCGCCACTAATACTAGCGGAACAGGCCAAATAAACTTCTTATCTCTGATTGAAAAAACGCAAAAAAAATCCCTGTTCCGTCACTACTAGTGGCAGAACAGGTGAAAATACCCTATGTTCCGCTACTACTGGTGGCGGAACATGTGCATATTCCACCTGTTCTGCCACTAATAGTGGCGGAACAGGTCCATATTTCACTCAGAACAGCCCAAATAATTTCCTTGCCCCAACCAGAAAACGCGAAAAAAAAAGGACCATTTCCGCCACTAGTGGCAGAACATGCTATTAAAGAAAAAAAAAATCCCCTTTTTAATGCTCTTTCTCTCTCCGCTCCCCCCATTAACCCCCATAGCCGACGGCCAAAGAAAATGAGCGATTTTTTAGTCAAAAAATCCCAAAAATCATGAAAATTAAAGGAGAAAGGAAGAATTAGAAGGAAGAAAAAGAGAAAGGTAATTGATTTTATTTTATTTTGAGTTTAGGTTTAGGTGTTGGTGTTGGTATTTTTTGAATTGATTGAAATTAGGATAAAATAAGTTTGAATTAATTGAAGTTAGATTAATTTATTTGATTTGTTAGATTAACTTGTTTGATTTGTTTGAAATAATTTGTTTGAAATTATTGATTAAAATTAATAATTTTTTTCTCCAATATGGTGAAATATGAATAAGGAAGGTGAAGGTGAAGGAGAAGGAGAAGGTGAAGGTGAAGGTGAAGGAAGAAGATATTAGATTTATTTGGTATGTATAATTTATATAGTATTTTTTTTTAATTATGAAAATATTTAATAAATAGTTTTCATTATTTAGTAATTTGAAGAAAAAGTATAATGTTAAGATATATATATTTTTTTTAAATTAAGTAGTAATATTTATTTGATTTTTTTTTTAAGTTAAGTAGTATTATATAGAGAAATTTATAAATAACCCCCTATCTTTTATCAAAAAACCTCCTATATTTTCGGAATTTACAAAAAACTCCCTATATTAAACTTTTCACTTACAAAAAATCCACTTTTCCATCCATATTTTAATTAAAAATTTTGAAATTCCTATTTTAGCCGTATGATAAAATAATTTTCCAACAAAAAATATTTTTCGAAAAATATTTCTTAGAAAAATTCGGAAAAAATATTTTCTCAAAAATATTTTTTAAGTAAATTCTAATAAAAAATTTCCGAAAAAAATATTTTTAGAAAAGAAAATATTCTTAAAAATATTTTCTACAAAAAATGTTTTATAAATAAATTCTTACAATTTATTATTTTAAATTATTTTTAAGAAATATATTTTTACAAACACGTAAGAGTTTTTTTATTTTAGCTTTAAGAAAATGGTTTTTCCGGAAAAGATGTCATCTGGAGCCGGTTCAAGTCGGGGCGGACCTAATCGGGCGAACAAAGGGAAGGCTCCGATGGTTGAGCCCCAACGTCCGACATATCGTCCACTAAACGTATTACAAGACAGACACAGAACGAGAAATTTCGAGGAAAAAACACTGAGTACATTGCCGGGGGGTTATCGGTTCAGGCAGCATCACACAGGGGTAATGTATTTAAATATAATTTTATATATGTATTTATTTTTATGTAAAAATATTGTACTTATATTTTTCATTAATGCATGTACTATGGAACTATCAGTACGAGACATATTTTATGAATGCATGTTTGTTACAAACGCAAAAAATCGCTCATATTCTTATCGAGGCTATTATGATAAGTGCTCCACAGGAGCGGTGGAGACCGGAAACACATACATTTCATATGCCACATGAGGAAATGACCATTACCTTGGATGATGGGTTATGTTTGTTAGGGATGCGGGTTGATGGTACGCCGTTGTGTTTGAATACCGGAGATATTAGTTGGGTAGATAAAGAGACGGAACTGCTCGGAAAAACCCCACCGGCACATATGTTCAGAGGTGACAAAAGAAAAAGCCGGATTTTAGTTTATAAGAAATGGTTCATGGAAAATTTTTCCGATTTGGAAAATGATGCCCCACTCTTAAGTGTGCAACAATATTGTCGAGCTTATATCATAGCATTCTTCACCGACCTTTTATTTACCGTCTCGAATGGAGATTCATATTCCCTCATGCCATTAGTGTTTTCAGAAAATACGGAAAATTTGCACGAGTGGGCATTTGGGAGTGTGGTTCTCGGTTATAAAGCACCGATCCAAATCGGAAAAATATGGGGGGTTGCGTGTTATTATTACAATTATGGGCGTGGATGCATTTTCCTGCTCTTCGACCGGATGTACCGTTGACCCCCCGAAAGAGTGAATATGTATGGAAATCCGGATTATAATGATACGGTTGGAATGTTGTTTATTGGTGCTACTAGGAGAGACGATAGGATGTACATTCATTTGCTGTCACGTCGGGACTTGTTCGACAGTCAGCCAGCAAATGAGGTGGATTGGGCACCTTACGAAGAAATCCGACCGAGACTGCCACCCATTTGTGGTGAAGAAATAGATACTTGCTTACTCTCTTTGCCGTTGATTTATATGTGGATTGTCGAGCGTGTCTGCCCTCAGAGGGTGATGCGACAGTTCGGGTATCGGCAGAAAATTGCCCCCCAAAAAGAGGCTCCCGTATATGATGAAAAATTGCATGACTGGAAACAAGGCCGCGGAGATAATTGGCCGGAAATTCACAAGAAGTGGATTTATCTTTGGGAGAGTAAATGGCTATGAGCCCCGAAGCGTAAACCGCCACTGTACGATTCTAGCCAAACCGACGCATGCTTGAGGTGGTATTACAGTGTGTCTAATCCGATAGTGCAGTCTCAGGTTCCGCACGGTACAAGAACATATTGTCCCTATTGTTCCGGACATAAGAGCCGCGGTAAATATTTTGTATATAATATTTTTCGTAGTATTTTTCATAAATTTTTTAGGTTTAATAATAAATATTTTTCGTAATATTTTCCATAATTTGTTAAGTTTAAAATTATAAATATTTTTCGAAAGGCAAAAAGCATGAGGGATGGAGCCGGCATAGGATTCAAAATGTTCAGAGAGATTGGTTCGATGAGTTTAACAGAAATAAAAGCCGGCATAAAAATGTGGTTAGGATGCACGAAAATGTCATTGGAGCAGCTTAATGAATTTAACGAGGGAGATGAATGGGATATTCTGAATACGCCAGAAGGAGGAGAAGAAGGAGGAGGAGAAGAGGAAGGTAGAGAAGACTTTAGTCAACTCACTCAGAATCAAACTCAGACTCCTCAGATGCTGACTCAAGCGGTGTGAAAGAGGAGAGCAGCCGGCAGAGGATGTTAGGGTTTATTATGTAAGAGTTTTTTATTTTAGGGTTTATTATGTTATGATTTGTTATTTTAGGATTTGTTCTGTTATGATTTGTTATGTTAGAGTTTATTATTTTAGGGTTTATTATGTTATGGTTTGTTAGAAAGAAAATCAAACACCAACATACATAACACAAGCTATTAAAGAAAAACAAACACCAACCTACAAGTTCTTAAACAAAAACAACAACATAACACAAGTTCTTCAAAAAAAAAGCCATATTGCAATTTCGTAAATAAAACAACATAATACAAGTCGTAAATAAAACAACATAACTAGTTTATGATTCCGTTCTATATCGGCCTCCACCCCTTTGCGTGCACCTTGGTGCAGTGTGTCCGGATAATTTGCAAACACTGCAATTTTTTTTACGACTCTCTTTATTCATGGTGTCCATACTATTGTGGAATCGTTTCTCCTGTCTTCTACCGCGCTTTATTCTTCCGTTCGAGTCTTTCCTTACAAGTTTATCACCAGGAAACAACGTAATATCACAAACTTCTGCGTGTGGCATCCAATGCGATTTGTCCTTTACAGGATAGAAACTCAAATTGTATGTACGCCTCAGATTATCTAATGATTAACATTTATTAATGAACGGCCCGTGTGATTGTGCATGCAAACTGCTATGATATGTGAACACGGATAATGATATATTCAGCTTCTGGCACCCCCAACTACCTTCATTGAAATTCACTTCCCAAAGCTTTCCTCCTCTTCCGATACCACTAATCGTATGCCGAGGCATTGTCTGTATCTGATAGATTCCTCTGTTAAAATTATAACAAGTGACTGTATGGGAAGCAACTTTATTGGTCCTTTTCTCCAATTTTTCCATCAAATCAACATCTGGCCAGCTATTTTGCGTGTTAGTAGCGTTCTCTCCATATCTCACGTGATAAGAATTGAGCTTGTAAAAAGTCGCCATCACAATTCCCGTAACGGGCAGTTTTCTTATTCCTTTGAAAACAAAATTCATTATTTCAGCATTATTACTAGTTATTTCGCCCCACCGATGACCGTTCTCATCATATGAAAGAGCCCATTTACTTTCACCAATGGCGATAACCACTCTGTCGCCTTTTTTTTTACTTAGCTTCTCAATTTTTTGCCATATTTTTTCAAATTTATATATGCTAATGGTGTTAACAACTGAGATACTGCTTAGTTTTTTACGTGGGTGCTCAAATTTGCTTCCAAATGATGCGAGCAATAACGATGAAATACGTAAGGTTCCTTTCATTTGTCGCCCCTCATTGCATTTATTATTCCCGCGTGCCTATCCAAAATAATACACAAACCATTGTGATTACCGAGTACGTTATCCAAACACTCAAAAAACCACTCCCAAGTCTCAATTTTCTCCCTCTCAACCAAATCAAATGTTAAAGGAAATAATTGACATTTGGATCTTTAGCGATTGCCGTTAGTAAGGTTCCTAGGTATTTTCCGGTTGGAAATGTTACATCTACTGTTAAAACGGGTTTGCAAAACTTGAAACCATTAAGTAATGGGCCAAATGCCCAAAACAGTCCTTCAAACTCGGTCTCACCATTACTATTTATAGCACCAAGTCTAAAAGAGTAACGAGTACCGACATTTGCTGCTTTTATTGCCGCCATATATTCAGGTAGCAAATTATAAGCCTCTTTCCAACCTCCGAATAAGAATCTTAGCACGTGTTGCTTCGCGTGCCAATCCTTCCAATACGATATGCTATATTCATACTTCATTTTAATGGTTTCTATTATTGTTACGGGTTTAATTGCCAAATCCGCTCAAACGATATCTAGAACTAACCCCCCAACAAGTGCACAGGTTAATTGTTTGTGGTCTTTTATAGGTGTATGATGGTTGCACATGTGTGGTTGCATAAATGTTTTAATCTGCCATAATTCTTGCTTATTTATTGATGCATGCAACCTCCAATTACATCTGTCGGCTTCATGTTTAAGCTTGCAGCGCATAATATATCTCTTTTTGTCTGAACTAACGACTTCAATTTCTCGGTGCCACATCACACTATATAATCTTATAGCCGATTGTAACTCTGATTTCGTTTTAAATTTCTGACCCTTATACAACATTCCATCCCCTTCATGCGTATTACTTCCCGATAGAACATCATTTCTCGCAAATTTCCACATTGAAGTATCTTCGAACTCCGCTGCCGGCGGATTGCCGAAAGTCCCCACACTACCCATCTGACCCTCTTATGTATAAAAAAATCCCGTCTGATGGTTCATTCCCTCCCTTTCTGCTTCGCCATCTCCATATATTTCTTCTTCGTCTTCTGGACCCATTTCTGGTTCCTCATCTAATTCATCTTCATCATCTTCATCTTCTAATACCCTCCTATCAAATATCGGAAATTGACCCTGACAATCTCCAATATTCATTTCATTCTCATCCACATTTGCAACTACAGTTGTTCTACTATTAGTTCCTATCTGAGATTCTTTATTTGGTTCTCGATCAACATATATTTTTAATTCTAGACCAACACTTCTGAGGCGCTCAGCAAATTGAACCAGCTGTCTGTCATTCATAATTTTACTGGTCTAAAATGTCATTCGTTGCCGCTAAAGTAAGGATATTTACCTGGAATTAAAAGAGTATCATTAGACGACCAACCAATATTTTCATAAATTTCATAACACAATTGGACATAATTTCTATTTGAAGCTGTACTTTCTGGTAGAACAACAGGCTCAGATGGCTCGTAACTGCAACCGTTGGTGTTTTGAACAATCCGACCATCATAATATAGAAACATTACTGAGTTTTGTGCCATCTTCTTTCAAATATCTATTTTTTTCCTAATTGTAATAATTCAACAACTCAAAAAAATATATACTAAATTGAATTAATTAATAAGTTTAAAAAATAATTTTATAATAAAATACCTACTTTCTTCTTCCTTTTTCTTTAACTTGCTTTTGCCTCCCCTAATTTTCCTCTATTTCCCCTTTTTTTGGCCCAAAATCACCTTCAAATACTCTCAAAATCATTTTTTATTATTGGGGGCGCCGTTTAGGTTAGATTGGGGGAGAGAGAGGAGGGGCATATATTTATAGTAATAACAGATCCATCAGTCTGTTCCGCCACTATTAGTGGCGGAACAGGTGGTATTTTTTTGCTTTTTTCAGTCAGATAGGAAAAATTATTTGGGTTGTTCTTAGTGAAATATGGACCTGTTCCGCCACTATTAGTGGCGGAACAGGTGAAATATGCACCTGTTCCGCCACCGGTAGTCGCGGAACAGAGGGTATTTTTACCTGTTCCGTCACTAGTAGTGGTGGAACACGGTTTTTTTTTTTTTTGCGTTTTTTCAATCAGAGGTAAGAAGTTTA
Organism: Juncus inflexus; assembly: GCA_024447665.1. Lineage (NCBI taxonomy): Eukaryota > Viridiplantae > Streptophyta > Magnoliopsida > Poales > Juncaceae > Juncus > Juncus inflexus. The sequence goes on along the minus strand of JAJHPC010000014.1, from coordinate 3,774,834 downwards.
TTTGGCCTATTCCGCCAGTATTAGTGGCGGAACAGACTAATTCTTCAATTTTTAGGCTAATTGCCCATTCATGAGCTATGTTTACCTTTAAGTGGATGTAAAAAATTATTTTAACATGTTTCGCCACTACTAGTGGCGGAACAAGGTTTTTTACACTAATTAATCATGTTTAGTGCGTCAAATGGGCCGATTTTGGCAAAACTGAAAATATATCTGTTCCGCCACTAGTAGTGGCGGAACAGACGTTGTTCCGCCACTAGTAGTGGCGGAAATGGTAGTTACCACATTATTTTCAAAACAGTGGCAAGTATTGATTTATTTTGGCAAATAATAATACCAAAAAAAAAATTCGCTTTACTAAGGTAAAATGCATTGGTCTAAAAAATACCTATTTTTCCAAAGGCCCATCTGCTTTACTAAGGTTAAAGATAGAATATGGTTGTTCTGACCAAGGTGACTGTCTTACCCCGTGGGTTTTCTATGCTTGTTCCTGGGCTGGGCCTGCATATCTGATTATTTCATTAGAGAATTGGTCATGTACAGTGATTTATTTCATGAGTATATGGCATTTTGATATGGACTATATATTCTCTCTTTTGGATTAAAAAATCTCTACCATTAAATAATAATTTCTTTTTTTTGGCCCATGCAGATGTAGGTGAATATTAATAATTCTGAAAATCATGTTCATTTATAGCAAGAAATAGAAGTAATTATTTAGGGTTTAAGGGTTAGTCTTTTACTTTGAAGTATGAGAATAATTAGTATTGACAAGGATAAAAAGGGTATAAAATGAAAATTTTCTCTCCCCCTTCAATTTAAGAAAAGAGTCAGCTCAAAATAGCCGCACTCTAATAAATTTCAGTTAACATTGTACCAACTTGTATGTACTAGTGGTTATTCACGTTATTTACATTTTTCCATTGAAAACTTGCATAATCAAGGAAATTACCACCCTTTTTTCCAAAACAGAAGAGAGACTAAGAAGATGAAATTTGAAAGAGCTTTTCAACAAAAAAAATTCCAAAAAAATTCTCTAAAATAAAATCTTCACCACAATTCAAGAGAGTATGTACTGGCTGTGAAAAATCTTCTTTTCATTACTTCACTATCAAAAAGTCAACAAATGCTTACAAAAATATCTCCATCACAGTTCATAACCTAGAACAGAATATTACAATTTACATTCACAACAGCAATAATTCAAGAAAAAAAAAGATCACAAAAGAATAACAAAGAGAGACAAAAATACAAATGAACTCAATTCCAAACCCTACAAAATCATACCAACTCCATGAGAAGAGGATCTCCGCTAGCCATTAATCTAATCAATTTCACAAAATCAACCTCATTTTGAACCTTTACAGGAAAGACAGCTGGCGCTTGTGCAGTATAAAAACTCATAAAAGTCTCATTAGACTTCAAATTTATTTTATAAACCGTTTTTGCCAAAACGTCAGAATCAAAATTCTGAGGGGAATCCATGGAGAGAAAGAACATGGGGACAGCAATCTTGTGATGGATGTCCAAATTACCAACTAGTCCGACTAAATCTGTAAAATCGCCAACGAACCGGCCTGGGACGTAAAATATCTCGCCGGTAGAGAACGTGAGTTTATCATCATCATTCATGGATTCTTTGTAGCTCGTTTGGAAATGTACAGGAAAATTGCTGACCACTTGTTTCACCATTTGGCCTTGTTTCAAAAACCATTCTTCTGAGTTTATTTGCTTTTCGAACCATGAGTCCTTTACCTGGACAAATTGATGGTGTATCAGATATTGATAAATTTAAGGGGCTAAAGTGTAAAAAAGAGAAGTAGCATGAATTTTTATTATACCTTGTCGGTAATCCAAAGTTTTGTTTTGTCAGCTTGAAGGAGATTCCAGTAATTGAGAATCATAGTATCTTGAAGGAATAAAAATCCTTCGGCTCCACTATATCTCTCAAATACCTTAGGCAAATGCCTATAATAATAATAATAATCACAAAAAAAAAGTGTAAAAATCAAATAATATCTAATAATTACAGAATTTTGTTTTTTAATTTTACTTGTATGCATGAGTAATAGGGCACTTCTCGACCGCTAGATCCCAATTGCCTTGGTCGGCTAAAATTATAACTGTTTTAAAAATCCTTCCGTAAAGCAATCTCCACTCAAGAGCTGTTCTATCAATTGGTCCACTCAAATGCATTATTAAAACTACATTTCCGAAATGTTTCCTCCATCTGATCAAATTTCCAATCTCAAAATTCACCAAACCTGTTTTACACAAATTAAGTATAATTAAACGTGACTTAAATAATTTTGCATTGTTGCACAAGTTCAATAAAGATAAATTTGCACAAATCCCCTACAATATGCTAAAACTGTAAAAAGCCCAGGCATTATTGGAAATTGCAAAAAAGCCCCTACATTATTGCCAAAATTGAAAAAAATTTAACAATTAGAGTAAAAAACTCCCAACTCACAGTAAAGATTTTTTGCAATTTGGAAATAATGCAGGTGCTCTTTTGGAATTTCCAATAAAGTAGGGGCTTTCGTGCAATTCTGGCATAATCTAAGGGCTTTTGCAAAAAATCACAACTATATTCAAAACAACATAATACCTGTCTCCTCGACGCCGAGATGAACCGACGGCAACTTCTTCGGCACAAACTCCTTCTTATCCCCATGCCCAATACTCGCCCTCGTCCTATCGAGCTCCAGAGTCATCAGTCTCGGCTGTTGATACCCGACCGACACCAGATCCTGCAACCACGCCGCCGTCATCTTCACATCCTCCTCTCCCCAGAACCCTCTCTCCGCCATCTCAACGCTCAGCTCCAGGATCCTCTCGAACAAATTCCTCTTGCTCGACCGCCACTCTATTAAAAAGTTTATCAACCTGTTGACGTTGACGTGGAGGTCTTTTTCCTCGGAGAAGTGGTAGGACCCGACCTTGTCGGGGCGGTAGAGGGTCGGGGGGTGGATGGTAACGAAGCCGCCGATCTCCCAGAGGATGCGCTGAGCGAAGTAGCCACGGATCACGTCGGAGGCCATGGAGCTGATGGAGACGGGGAGCATGAGGCCCCAGAAGGCCTGCGTGTGGAAGAGCGTGTTGAAGGAGTTCACCGGGGCCATCATGCCTTGCGGGAGGGCTACTTTTGGTGCGTCCTCGTCAAACCTGGTGGGGTAATGGTTTAGAATTGTGATGGATAAAATAAGGGATGGATTTTATTTTTAACCTTGTCAATGTTAGAATGTCGTTTGTACGTTATAACCCTATAAAATGGGAGGTGTGATGGAAACTGCTTACCGCTCCATTCTGTATTTTCATCGAATGATTCTGGAACTATGATAATTGCTTATTCACCGTCTAGTTATACATGAATTGTGGTTTAGATGTTTATTTTTCTGAAATAAATAGGAGGGAAAGGGCACTATTTATGATGTTTTCTAGGACCTATGAGATTTCATGTTTTGTAGGGATATATATGATATTAAAAATTGCTACACAAAATGACCAAAAAGCCCGATGGCAGCCCGAACAATTCTATAGTGCAAATATTATTTGTTATTTCTTTAATAAACCCTATATTTGCCTTATAAACCCTCTCGTACTACCGCCGGGCTTTTAGGTTAACTTGTGTAGCATTCTTGATATGATATGTGACATGAAAATTCCGCCTTAAGTTGTACCTGATATCAAATGACTCGAGGCCTGATGATTTGCGAGTATGGTAAAAAACCGCATCCACATCTGGTAACCCGTTAGAGAGGCCTTGTTGGATGAACTGTTTGCCTCCGAAGATTTCCGTATAAAACTCCTCATGAGCCACGTCACCGACCCGGTCAAGGGGCAGCCCGCGCGGCCAGACTGACCGCTGCCCGAAATGGATGTACGGGTTTATAACCGTTCTGTTTGGATCCGCATGGCTATATTGCAGCACAACTGGGTGCTTTTGGGCCACAAGATCCACATCAAATGATCTGGATGCGAAAGAAAGAAGGATTATAGTTAAGTTCAGGATGAATTGAATTGGTTTCGAATCAAAGTTCAAATCTGGTATAATTTGATGGAATACCTGGAAAGGTCGCTTTCTAGTACTTCTGCACGATCATCCACATCAAAGATTATCTTTGCGCCGTGCTGAATAGCGAATAGGTAGCCGATTGTTTTACGTACATATGAATTGTAGGGCAGGTAATCCACTGATCGAAAGCCGAGCAAAGCCTGTTGCTCCAGCGATAAAAAGATCGCGCCTTTAAGCGCCCAATCAGCTGGCGTTTCTGAATTCCCAACAGCCACTAACTGCCATCCTTTCATCCTCACTAAAGCACGCAAGGCGTCAGTAGGAGGAGAAGAAACCGATACCACAATCCATTTCTCTGATCTGAAAGAGGAGTAAGGTACTGACGGGCCAAGAGGCCTAATTGGGGCGATATTAGACCAAGATATATGTGGGTATTGAATACGAGAAGCAGCCGATTTGGCAGAAGTGGACTTCTCGAAGCACAACAAGGCGGCGCTGTCTCCAGAGTTTCTGAGGAAGAACAATGCGGCGACGCTGGAGATCACCAGCACAGCTGCTATCACCTTGTACGAATTCTCCGAAGCCCACGTAGAGAAATCGAGGTTTTTGGCGAAATTCCGCCGGCGAGGGGTGTCCGGCGCCGCCTTCGGCATCACTCTATCTTGTACCAACATTTTGGAAGAGGAAACAAACACAAATCTGAATCAGGCCAGACTTGAATTTGAGGAAAGTGTCGATTAATTCGACGAGGAAACAAACACAAATCTGAATCAGGGGAGACTCGAATTTGAAGAAAGTAGCAATTCAAAGAGGAAACAAACAGAAATCCGAATCGGGGGAGACTCGAATTTGAAGAAAGTAGCAATAGTTCGAGGAGGAAGAAAAAGAAATCTGAATCAGGGGAGAATTGAATTTGAAGAAAGGTTTAGAGTTTATGTTGGAGTGAGAGATCTAGAAATTCACTGGTGGTTGGAACCGACAGAGAGAGAGAGAGAGAGAGAAGGTAAGGATGGCGAGGGCTCGCTTTCTTACAGTTCAAGTCTCTCTTTCAGTGACGCCATGTGTGTAATTGACAAGGTACGGATCTGTGTCTCTCTGCAGGCTGTGCTGGAAGAATAATGTACCAATAAATTATGCAAATTATTGATTGTTGTTGATTTTGCTTGCTTTTTGCATGAGGTTGTTGGTTCACTGGGGTGTTGGGGAAGAAGAGAAGAAAGCTTTTAAGATATCTAGGTACACAATGAACGAAGCCAGTGGTAATGGACCACATTAGAAAGTTGAGTGTGAAGTCTTGTAGCTGTTAGGTGCATGTTGAACCAGGAGCAGATGGAAGTTTCTTTTAAGACGAGCAAATGAAAAGAATGGAGTAAAGATCGGGCTGTGTCCAAGCTCAGTTGACTGGAGAATACAAGCACGAGTAGCAGTTGCTGTAGAATGAAAACTGCTCTTGTCCGAATTCAGTCGAAATTTGGAGGCCTGGAACGACGGCCCATACAAAATTATATTTTGTAAATGTAAATCTCATATATTTTTTTTTGTCAATAAAAAATAATAAATAAACAAGAAAAATAATATTTTGTAATTGTATATTTCATTATATTCATAGAATATAATTGTATGATAATATTTTATTTTATGATTGACATTAGCATTATTGTTTTATTTTACACATTTTTCTGTATTTAATTTATACAATCTTATTTATATAGTTTTTGTACCTGAAACCCGTTTTCAACCGTTTTATCTATGTTGCGTGGACATTTAAAAAACTCAGCTGTGTCCGTGTCGGACACTTCTCGGACACGTGTCCGACACACCACGTGGCGTGTTTTTTATTATTAAAAATCGTCATGACACTTCTCAGACATGTGCATTGAGTTTATCAACGCAATTATTGCACTATTTCATCATTCTTATGTTTTAAAGATTAGTTCATCTTACTTTTCTATTACAGTAATTATATGACTACATATTTAATGTGAATTTTGATTATTTATTATCAAGTTTCCATACACAAACACGTAAAACGTTAAATATTTTCTACGCATGTATAAAAGTGTAACTCCAAATGTTATATATATTGTATTAATTATAAAATATTATATATAACTTTCTAATTATAAGACAAAAATATTATATATAATTCTTTAAAATAAAATAAAATTGACATAAATAATATATACAATAATTAAATTATATATTTTATTCATAAAAAAAATATAATAATATATATATAAAACATATCGCGTCTTCTATTTTTTTTATAATTGTCCTGTCGTCGTGTCCGTGTCCGTACAACATAAGTTTTATCTGACGATATCAATTCTGTTTCGTCAGTATATCATATATCATATATATGAAAAACTAATGCATCCATTTGTGCAACGAGTCAAACAAAATCACTTAAGCTAAGACTCGCTGTACTTTACTTAAGCTAGGGCTCGCTATACTTAACTTTCCAAACTAGAAGACACAGGAATATACCTGCTCTCTCTCCCTACTGCAAGACACCGAGTCGTGATCTCGCTTGCATTAAACTCCTCTTTCTTCCAGCACGCAATAATGGCATCTATCTGACATGTGGTCACTGCACGTAGTACCCTCGCCAATAAACCCTCAAATTTAACTCTCTCACCCGCTCCCAAAACCCTCAATTGAGCCACAGTCAGAGATGGCGAAGAAGGTGTTAGACTCAGGATGGCTAGCGGCCAGATCAACGGAGGTGTCCCTCACCGGAATTCAGCTCACGACCACTCAGCCTCCGTCGGGCTCCACTTCCCCTTGGGTCGAGGCCTCCATTCCCGGCACGTGAGTTCTCCAGTCACTTCAAGTTTTATTACTGAGACAACAAACCCTGAATTGTGAAACTGAAATGATAAAATTGGGGTTTGATTATCCTTTAAGTAGCATTTATACGAGCTGATTGATTTGAAATTGCAGTGTTTTGGGAACGATGGTGAAAAACAAGCTGGTTCCGGATCCGTTCTATGGTCTAAACAATGAGGCGATAATTGATATAGCTGATTCTGGAAGGGAGCACTACACATTTTGGTTCTTCACAGCCTTTACATGCACACCGGTATGTACAAACATAAAGTTGCAAATAATTTCCAATCAACAATTAAGCCCGCTAATCACATCTTTTTATTTTTATCTTCAGTCTGCAAATCAGCATGTGGATCTCAATTTCCGTGCGATCAATTATTCAGCGGAAGTATATTTGAATGGGCACAAAGAAATACTTCCTAAAGGGATGTTTCGCAGGCATACCCTTGATATTACCGATATTCTCAATCCGAGTGGAAATAATTTATTGGCGGTTTTAGTTCATCCGCCTGATCATCCTGGTAAAATTCCAGCTCAAGGAGGCCAAGGTGGTGATCATCAGGTCAGTTGGATTTGTTATTTTTTTTTAATTTTGCAGGGATTTAAAGGATTATAATGTGGTTTTGTTTTGTGGTAAAAAATAGATTGGACAAGATGTGGCGGCTCAATATGTTGAAGGATGGGATTGGATGTGTCCAATTAGGTAAAAACTCCATTTATCATTTATTTAGATACTATATTTTTAAATTCCAGACATCAACTCATGAAAGCTTGATAATTTACCTCATTTTAAAACATATTGATATCTTAAAGTCACTTTTTATTCAATACAGGGATAGGAATACTGGTATTTGGGATGAAGTATCAATAACTACCACAGGGGTAAGCTTTCTCACATTTCATTCTATACTATAATCTTTTAATTTTATATACTATACCTTTCATTATTATATGCACACATTTTTTTTATTTATTTTTTCTTTATGCAGCCTGTGAAGATAATTGATCCCCATTTAGTCTCGTCGTTCTTCGACGGCTTCAATAGATCATATCTGCACACTACAATTGAACTGCAAAACAAGAGCTCATGGGTCGCAGAGTGCACTGTAACTCTCCAGGTCTCGACTGAACTGGAGGGGAACGTCTCTTTAATTGAGCATCTGGAAAATCATGACCTCACTATTCCTGCTAAATCAAATGTTCAGTACACCATTCCTCCTGTACGTACTTGTACCTTCTTACACGTATTGTTATAATGTAAGGTATATGTTTAAAAGAATTTATTATTATTTTTTTTATTTGTAGCTTTTCTTTTATAAACCGAATTTGTGGTGGCCGAATGGAATGGGGAAGCAAAACTTATATAATGTTGAAATAAGTGTTAGTGTTAAAGGATTTGGAGAGTCCGATTCTTGGAATCATTACTTCGGATTCCGAAAGATCGAAAGCACAATTGACAGTAAAACCGGCGGAAGGTTTGTATTATTTTATTTTTCCCGCATGTTAATTAGGCAGTATTATATTTATTAATGTTCCTTTTTATTTACATGTAGGTTATTTAAGGTGAATGGGGAACCTATTTTTATTCGAGGTGGAAATTGGATATTGTCAGACGGGTTGTTAAGGCTTACTAAGAAGAGATATATGACAGATATAAAGTTCCATGCTGACATGAACTTTAATATGTTGAGATGCTGGGGTGGCGGGTTGGCTGAGAGGCCTGATTTCTATCATTACTGTGATATTTACGGCTTATTGGTAAAATTTTAGTTCCAATAGTAATTCAGATTGTTTTAAAATATATTTCTTTTATATAAATTATGCTATACACAAATGCATAATTTCGTGTGTACCTGTAGAACATCAATATATTACATATACCCCTGGAAAAGCAAAACTATCATCATTTCCCTAAAATATATACCCTCTCTCTCAGCTCCTAATTTATTAAAAAAATGCCACCCTCTTTTGTGAAATTTCCTTATTTTGTAGGGTTATTCATGAATTTCCCATTTTGATACATGAAATTTCTTCTAAAAAAATTTCATTTAATGGTTTAATACAGGTATGGCAAGAGTTCTGGATAACAGGAGACGTCGACGGGCGAGGCGACCCGGTATCAAACCTAGACGGTCCGCTCGACCACAACCTCTTCCTCTTCTGTGCAACCGACACAGTAAAACTCCTCCGAAACCACGCCAGCCTGGCGCTCTGGGTGGGCGGAAACGAACAAGTCCCCCCAGAAGACATCAACTCCGCCTTAAAATCCGCGCTTCAACTCCACCCTTTGTTTAAAAAGTCATCAGAAAAGTCAACTGAAAAGTCAACCGACCCTAGTACGTATCTAGATGGGACGCGCGTCTACGTGCAAGGTTCCATGTGGGACGGGTTCGCGGACGGGAAGGGGGACTTCACCGACGGGCCATACGAGATCCAAAACCCTCAAGACTTCTTCAAGGACGACTTCTACAGCTACGGGTTCAACCCCGAGGTGGGGAGTGTCGGGATGCCGGTGGCGGCCACGATCAGAGCGACCATGCCGGAGGAGGGCTGGGAGATTCCGATTTTTAAGAAGTTGGATAGCGGGTTCGTGGAGGAGGTTTGTAACCCGATATGGGAGTATCATAAGTATATTCCCTATTCGAAGCCCAGGAAGGTGCACGATCGGATTTTGCTGTATGGGTACCCGAAAGGTCTCGACGATTTTTGTGAGAAGGTAATTTATTATAATAATGTTATGGACTTGGAATTATTAATTTTTTTTTTTTTGGAAGTAAGCCCCTAGGCATATCATTCATTCAAATAGTTTATTAACATCAAAACAAAAGCCCTAGTAATTAAGTCTTATATAAAAAATAAACCAAATAACAACTGGAAGTAATCAAATTGTAGAAGTATACCTAGAAAGTTGGACAAAGAATTATAGGCTGGTTGTATCGTTGGATTTATGCATGTAGCATTAATAAAGTTAAAATTTGAGATCCAATTGGTTGAGATTACTTATCTTTAATTTATTCGACAGGCACAGCTTGTGAATTACGTGCAATACAGAGCGCTTCTAGAAGGATGGACGTCTAGAATGTGGACCAAATATACAGGTGTGCTAATTTGGAAGACTCAGAATCCGTGGACCGGGCTCAGAGGGCAGTTTTACGATCATCTTCATGACCAGACGGCTGGATTCTACGGCTGTCGCTCTGCGGCCGAGCCTGTGCACGTACAACTCAATTTGGCAACTTACTTTATAGAGGTAATTGTTGCAAATTTTCATGTGAAATATTTGAGTTGGTTTTCATAATAGGGTTTATTTTTTTTTATTTATTTGCAAAAAACAATGTTATTTTTTTAGTTTTCAAAACTAGTGTTTTCGCCATTTCAATTGGCGAAAACAATTTTTTTTTTTTGAACTTGATTTAATATGAAAAATTGAAAATGAGTTTTCACGAATTGAAATGGCAAAAACGAAAACACTAGTTTTACAATCTTAAAAAAAGTATCCCTATTTTTGCCAATATAAAAAAAAGCATCCCTATCTTTAACAAGAGCTGAAACTATTACCCTTTCAAATTATCAAAAATTTCCTTCCTAGTAAATTTTAAATTTACCTTCTAAAACTGAAATTATATCAACTATCCTTTAAAACTGCATGTATGAAATTTGCTCTTCTATTATGCAAATTTTCTCTTCCTTTATGTTAGAAATATTAAATTTATCCAAAACCATTTGGGTTTGGAAAGGAGTAATTTGATGTTTGACTTTTCGAAAGGGTATAATACTTGACTCAAAATATGTAAAATTTATCCAAATATGTCTCAAGAGACTAAGATAAGGATGTCTACTCTATTGCAGGTTGTAAATACTACATCGGAAGAACTCTCAAATATAGCAATAGAAATTTCAGTGTGGGACCTGGATGGAAATTGTCCATACTACAAGGTCACGGGTGAAATATCCGCTCCTCCAAAGAAGGTTGAGCAAATTATAGAGATGAAGTACCCAAAATCGAGTAACGCAAAGACGGTCTATTTTGTACTGTTGAAGCTCTTCAGACAATCTGACAAGTCAATAATTTCTAGAAATTTCTATTGGCTTCATTTAGCTGGAAAAGATTATACGTTACTCGAGCAATATAGGAGCAAGAAAGTTCCTTTGAAGATCACTTCTGATGTTTTCATTTCAGGTTCTTACTCAAAATTATTGTTGTTAACTTTTATTCTATTTGTTACAATTTTCTATTATTAAATATTAATTTAGGTTCTAGCTACAAGGTAAAAATGAGCTTGGAGAACCTTTCAAAAAACTCGACTACCAAAACCCTAGACTTCAAGTCAATTGATAGCCATGAAGATGGTAATGATGATAATTCTAATTCAGTACAATTTATTGAAAATTTTAAGAACAAAGTGCAAGAAAATTCACTTTGGACAAAAATCTCTAGAGGCCTAAATATATCAAGCGAACCAAAATCTCTCAAAATGTACGAGATAAACGGAAGCAATACAGGGGTTGCATTTTTCCTCAATTTTTCAGTTCATGGGGCGAAAAAAGGAGGAAATAAATATGAAGATACAAGAATACTTCCTGTGCATTATACTGATAATTATTTTTCACTTGTACCGGGCGAGAAAATGAATGTGAATCTCTCATTTGAGGTGCCTCAAGGAGTCGCACCACGTGTTGTTCTTAGAGGCTGGAATTATGTTGAGAATCATCATGTTGTTTAAGGAAAATTGAGGAGTATTGTGGTTAATGTTTTGTTTCAATGTGTCTAATTTGAGTTGTTGTACCATTGAGAAAATTGAACAATGTTATGTACGGTAAAGAGTAATACTTTTTTGTTATTAATTTTTAAAAATCAACTTAATTTCACTCTTCCTAGGTTGATCTTTAGGTTTTACAATATTTCTATGTGCTAAACCAACATGTTACATGCTTATATGGTTTCAGGCCTAGCTTTAAATATGTTTTGTTCGGCCTAGGTGTAGGAAGGTTACCCGCTTATATGGTTTCAGGTCTAGCTTTTAAGATGTTTTGTTCGGCCTAGGTGTAGGAAGGTTTGTGTAACGATATAGATGTTTTCTTTATAATAATAAAAACTATAAGTGTAATTGTGTAAGGGTTGGTTAATGGGCGTGCCAAGTGGAATGAGTTGATTGGAGATTTTTGTAATAGGGAACATTAAGTAATGACAATGATTTACTAAACTATGTGCAAGAGAAAAGATAGGAATTCAAGTTAAACTAGAAATTGACTGAGCTTAGTATAAATATAATAGAAGGGGGGAAATGGAATTCAGAAATTTTTAGATTTGAAATTTGATTTAGTATTTGTTCTTTCATCTCTTATCTTAATTGTTCCTTAATTACATTCATATCCACAAAAAAAAAACATCCACAAAACAAGTCACGGATCTATTAAGATCATGACAATTGGTATTAGAGCCAATCGATCTGCTTACCAGATCGTTTTCACTGCCAAGCCATGGCAAAGGGAGGTAAAGGCCAAAATGATGATGATCAATTGAGGAGGATCACAACTGAAAATTCCGATCAGGCCTTGAGAGTTTGTGACGAAATTCAGGCAATCCGCCATCAATACGATGATTCGCAGATTAGGGTTTTTAGTTATGGTAATTAAACAATCGTTCACCTCTCTCTCTAGTATCAAGTTCTTCATCCCTAGGAAGAGCAAGAAGGTTCTCAGAGTTGAGCTTTGGAAGCCAGGAAGGAGAAGGAAGCAAGACGGAAGTTCGTTCAAACCTACATCCGTTTCTCTCTCCTGGATCAGGAAGATCCGAGATATAAATTTTAATATCATAATCTCATACCTTTATTCCCTTAACGTAGATCCTAGGGCGAGTTAAATCCATAGGTTCCGATGCGCATGTAACATACATGGCTATGGATTTCCCAACAATTTTAAGGCCTCTTGATGAGTTTGATTGAAGAATATACACGGCTATGCTCTAATGAATTAATAAGGAGTAATTAATGTCATTCATGGTTCGATCAAATTCGGGATCAAGAAACGTTATCATACTACATAAGTTTGACATAATCCATGCCTTACGGTCGATATAGATATCGTATAACAAAGGGATACAATACAAGGATTACACACAGGTTTGGGTCGACTCATCAATATTTACTTAAGTTGGGTAGTCATGGTGGCTTGCTAGAGTCCGCTCATGATTTATAATAAGTTATGATTATTGCCAATATTAAGTAAATCTATGGGGTCACACACAAATTACGACCATTAAAATATACACAGAAAATCATAACTTATGTGATAAGTTATATAAAAGTTTATATAGTATTGCCACATATAATCTTGCATCTTATATGATAAGATGTGTTACACATATGGTTACATAGTAACTAAGTACATATGATTAAATGAGCAAATGCTCCTCTTTGAAAGGGTGGACTATATATACCCAAAAGGCTCTCAGATTTATGTCTATGCCAATAATAATTCTCATTCCATTTTGTTTGACAAAAAGAGAGAGAAAAATAAAAGAGAGAAAATTACGAATTTCTTTTTGGAATTTTCTATGATACAAAACGTGAAGAACGGAGACTAACATATCTTTTCTCCATCCACTTAAAGGGGTTATTCTGTGTGGATACTGATAGAGGACGAAACAAATCGTGGCATCTTATTGATTGAGTTGAATTTGTGAAAGTCATTTTGGAGAATTGATTTGATTGAAAATTGAATTGGTTGTGAGTCGTTTCGGTTGGAGAAGCGATTCGAGGGAATTTTAAACGAACGAGTGTGTGTGGTGGAAATCGGTAATCGTTATCGATTTGTGCAAAAGGAGAAGAAAGGCTGTACCGCTTCAAGTTCGAGATCGGATCAATTCTCGATCCGATAGGTATGAACTTTAAGTACTTATTTTTCTTTGACTTAATCATATTTCACTGCTTTTAGTTTTCTTGAATTTCTTGAATTCTTGAATGTCTTGAATTTTGAATCCACTTTCGCTGCATCAAGAACGCTCAAGAAAATCCAACAGAACAACCCTAAAAAATGGAAACCTGGGCAGTTCCGTTGCCAACGGATTGCAAAAACAGAAGGAAATCAATGATGATTTCAAATCAAACAGCTATATTCCTGCAGTTTCGTTGGCAACAGACTAGGTCCGTTGCCAACAGAACTAACGCAATAAATTTTCCACGAAAACTCCAGGATAAGGAAATGGCAACAGAGAGGTCCATTGCCAATGGACTGGGTCTGTTTCCAATGGGAAACTTCCGTTGCCAACGGACTGGGTTCGTTGTCAATGGACTGGATCCCTTGCCAAGATTTTACTCTCTTTTTAGTAGAAATTAAATTACTTGCTCCACACGAAACCCAAGAAAAACTGAGAAGCTTGCTCCCACGCCTTACAATCCTTTCTTGTGATCCTTTAAACACGTGACAACATCTCATCTTCCCGAGATTATAGAGAGACGTCCATTTCGATTTAATCTTCATTTTCATTGTGACAATCTGAGCTTATAAGACATTTTCAAACAAGTTTAATAATTACGGAATTATTTTAAACATCATCAAACCGATAACAACATTCTCTCTAAAATTGATCTCATGTCGGGCTATCACTAAATCCAAATGGAGGGCGGGCAGGAGTACAAGACCGCTTTTCGAACTCACCAAGGCCACTACGAATTTAAGGTAATTCATTTTGGTCTCACGATACTCCCGCCACCTTTCAACGTCTCATGAATGATTTGTTTGCTCACATGTTGAGGAAATGGGTGTTGGTATTTTTTGATGATATACTCATGTATAGCACAACTTGGAAGACTCATTTGAAACTCTTACGGGTTGTTTTTGAGGTCTTAAAGGAAAATCAATTGTATGCGAAGAAAAGCAAATGTGCGTTTGGGGTTAGCCAAATCGAGTATTTAGGGCATGTGATTAGCAAGGAAGGGTTAGTGACCGACCCGTCCAAATTAAAGTGATGGTTAATTGGACGGATCCCAAAACTATTCGAGAGTTACGAGGGCTCTTGGGTCTAACGGGACATTATATAGGAGGTTTGTCAAGCATTTCGGTACGATTAGTTGACCGTTAACTCAACTCTTGAAGAAGGGGGAGTTTATGTGGAATGAGAAGGCCCAAGTGGCCTTTGAGAAATTAAAGAAAGCGATGATAACCGCTCCGGTGTTGCAATTATCGAATTTTGGCAAACCCTTCATTATCGAGGCAGACGTGTCAGATCATTATATTGGACCGTTACTCTCACAAGAAGGCCGGCCCAAAGCTTACTTAAGGAAAGCCTTAGGACCCCGGAGCCAAGGATTATCCACTTACGAGAAAGAATTAATGGTGGTGGTGATGGCTGTGCAAAAGTGGCGGCATTACCTCCTAGGTAGTCAAGTGATTATCAAGACCGATCACGAGAGTCTAAAACATTTGTTGGGGCAAATGGTTATACACCCCATGCAACAAAAGGCGCTCTCTAAATTTTTCGGATTGGACTATAAAATAGAGTACAAAAAGGGGAAACTCAACCGTGTGGTCGATGCCCTAAGTAGAAGGGGGTGAAAGAGGGAGAAGAATTGATTGCCATAGTAAAGGGGTGAAAGAGAGCTATCTAGAGGACCCAAAGGCCAAAAAAATGCTCCACATGGTAGAAAAATTAAAGAAATCAGATGGTAAATGGTGTATGGTGGAAGGGGTATTGAAGAGAAAGTGAAAAATATATATAGGAGAATCGGGAGGGGTAAGAGATTTCTTGATTCAAGCCTTGCATGGAGGGGCAGAAGATGGGCACTACGGGATTCAAGTGATGATGTTATGCCCTAGACCAAAGTGTTTGTGACCTAGATGATAAATTATAATAATAAACATAATATTTATTCTAAGATATTTCATATAATATGTGCGTATAGGTTATTTTAATATAATTAAAATAGACCATGAATATGCAATTCAGCTTTATGTCATCAAAGTGCGTGACTTTGATAGTAAAACTATAAAGTGTTATGAATGCTATTCTAAATCGTCCATGATCATTAATAGAATATTTGTGGAGACAAATATACTTGCAGATATATATAAATATATACAAACTATAAATGTACACAAGTATATTAGTTGATTGATGATCATGTTTTACTGATCATGGATAAATAGTTATCAAGTCATTAACTTAGGTATATGTTAGAGACCATATACTGGACTGACCCGCCATAAGAATGCTGCATGTTTTATGTCATTAGCGATTCTTGTAACATAAAGTATTTATAGTCCTTTGACCTGAGATTGTCTCGGTTCCCAACATGACTAATTTTATACTTTAACATAATCTAACACTATCTTTAACCGGGTAGACATAACGGTTATGATTACGTATTTAATGAATCATGTAGAGGGATGAGTGCAATCAAGACGGGATTTGTTCCTCTCGTAAATGAGAGAGATATCTTTAGGCCTCTTGATGAATTGAACTGAAGAAATGTATGGCATACTCAAATGAATTAATAAGAGTTATTAATATCATTTGTTCTTGTTCAGTTTAATTTGGGATCAAGAAATATTATCCGATTAATATAAGGATGACGTATTACATGCCTTATGATCGATATAAATATCGTATGACAGAGGGACTAAATACGTGATTGTTGATTAGGTAAATCAGATCACCGATATTCACTTAAATTGGGTAGTCATGATGGCTTGCTAGAGTCCGCTCATGATTTATAGACTGTTAAGTCTATTGCCAACATTAAGTGAACCTACAGAGTCACACACAAAGAATAAACTGAAATGGGTGCAGAAAATCCTAGCGACTTATATGATGAGTTGCATAAGAATGTCACAAAATATATTGTCATCTTATGTGATAAGATGTGATATATATGTATATAAAGACTATGAGCACAAAAAATCATGTAATCTAAAAGAGTCTAGATTATGGCATATGGATAATGATAAGTGATGTCATACACATCTTTTAGTATGAAGAGACATGAATCTTCACCTCTATATAAGGACATAGAGGGCTCCAAATTCACAACACAACACATCATTCTCCCTCTCATTATTTCACATTCTCTTTTGTGAGACAAAAGAGAGAAAATATACTTTCTAATTTGTATGACAAAATTATGAAAGGGTGTTTTCTTTTTGTATGACAAAAATGAAAGAGTGCGATTATATGAGAGGAATTATATACATCTTTTGTGAGATAAAATAAGAAGAGTTTTCTTATGCAAGAGGAGAACAAGCTACTAGCATATATATTGTTCTTCTTCCCGTTTTAAGAAGTTTGTTCGTGTGGACACCGGTAGAGTCGTTCATACTTTCGGCGCTTGAGATCTATTCGGCCTAAGAAGACGAGAACGGTTTGTTGAGAGTTTTGGACGAGACCGATTATGTGTGCGGTAGATGACTTCCGTACGATCCGACCTAGACGGCCTAGACGGACGGAAAATCGGTTAGGACGGTAACCAGTTTAGAGGTGCATGGACAATACGCATGGTTTGAGCGTCACGGATTAAGCGTAATCCGAAAGATATCTTTAGGATTTATTTCTTTGATTTAACCGATACGCACGGATCCTCAGATTGGTTTTGGACGAAATTTTTGTTTTTCGCTGCGTTATGCACGTCCGAAACCCAACAGTGGTATCAGAGCGACGTACGTGTTTCGGTTAAATTGAGACGGTATATATGAGATATATACTATTTAGATACCATTTATAATTTTGATTTATAATTATAAGGCTTGTATATAGAGTTTTCAAGTGTTGAATATTCTTAATCGAAAGATGCCGCCAAGAGATGTGATCCAGGAGTTGCATCAAAGAGGTCCGACCAAAGGATATGATCCAAAGGTTGCGAGCAAGAGTTGTGACCTACAGGTGCGACTAACGGGTGCGACCAATAGATGTGACCAAAAATTATGTCCAAGAGATGCGATCAAAAAATGCGATGAATGGATGTGATCTAGAAGTTGTGTCCAAAAGATGCCGCCAAGAGATGCGATCCAAGAGTTGCGTCAAAGAGGGGCGACCAAAGGATATGATCCAAAGGTTGCGGGCAAGAGTTGTGACCAACAGGTGTGACTAACGGGTGCGACCAACAGATGTGACCAAAAGTTATGTCCAAGAGATCCGATCAAAAGATACGATGAATGGATGTGATCCAGAAGTTGTGTCCAAAAGATACCACCAAGAGATGCGATCCAAAGGTTGAGTCCAAGATTTGCAACCAATGGGTGCGACCAAGTATGCGATCCAAATGTCACATCCAAGGGATGCGTCAAAAGGTTGTGTCTAAAGAGTTGCAGCCAATGGGTGCGACTAAAGGTTATGACCAAAAGGTCCGACTAACGGGTGTAGTCAAAGGGTGCGACTAAATGGTGTGACCAATGGATGTGATCCAAATTTCACATCCAAAAGACGCGACGAAAGGTTGCGACCAAAAAAAATAATAAAATAAAAAAAAATAATAATAATAATAATAACTATATATATGTATATACTTTTTGTGTCATTAGACACAAATTTTGTGCTTGGAAATTGGGTGTGAACTTTCAATCTGTTTCAAAGGGCGAAGTGAAATTTAGCTGAAGCTTTTGTACGAAATTTAGGGGGTTAAAGTAGAAATTTTTACTTAGGGTACTATTTTGTGGAAAATGGATAATTGAGATAAAAGATTGGCGAGTTGAAACGAACTTGAGATTTTAAAATTATTAATGGACATTCACCAACATTCGTATATTATTATAATAATCGACTAATAACGTGGCAATAATTTAATAACTTCTCAAATGAATTTAACCTGATTCTAAAAACCCTATAACTTGAATTAAATTTACGCTTGAGGGCAAGCTTGATGTAAGTGTGGTGAGATTTGTAATATGTATTTTTATACACATTTTTAGGGTTTTTATCATGAAAAATTCGTCAATAAATCACATAAATTGTATGAAAAATACCTAAAATTAATGAAAATTATCTGTGAGACTCTTAAAACATTTTTGTGTGATTTTTCAGGTAAAAAGACCGAGAAAACGCTATTTGGAGACCTCAGCGAAAAGTCAACTCCGAATGACGGACCGATTTGCAAAACATGGGCCAAAGATGGCCGAATTTCGACAAACCTTTGCGAAAATCCTACACATGATTCTCCAAAATTCTTACAACCCTTATCCATCGACTATCCAAGCCAAGACCTACAAAATCCACAAAAAGACGAAGAGTCCAACCCGGAAAATCGCCGAGTTGACCAAAAGTCAACTTTTCCAAAAGGGGTCAAACTGGGTGTCATATCGTAGAGCGCGACGATACGAATCCAACGGTACAAACCTTGCGAAAAAATACCTTCTAGAACTCCCAGAAATTGCGATACAAGATTTGGTCAACCCTAGTCAAAGTCAACCTTTGACCTGGTCAAACCATTTTCAACCAATCAGAGGCTGACACGTGGTAAATTCCGTTGAAAATCAGCGAATCACGGAGTGACACGTGGCAAATCCTATTATCATCAGCAACTGAAAGGACACGTGGCGCGTTTTCATTGGGGGCATCACCGACGGAATCGCACGCGCGTCACGAGATTCGAGTTTCGGCCAATCACGTCTCGCCACGTGGAAAAACGCGTTGTGGAATCCGTGTCCAACCAGGAGACAGTTTGCAACCTCTCCATTTCTCTGAAACCCGCACGCCTCCACTGCCTCTATAACGCATGTCCGGCGGAGAATTGGACCGTCCATTGATTCCAAATGGAGAAGGAGCGTCACGCGTTTTCTGCGCAAACTGACGCAAGTCAGTACGATGAAGACTTGGACCAATCACGGGACGCCACGTGGCAAGTCTGTTTCAGTAAGAATATAGGTGGAAATACGTGGCAGAAATTAGTTGGTTGGATTTTATTCCCGAATTTAGTGTGGCTAATCAGAGCACGCCACGTGGCATGTCTGTTGGAAGTGGATGAGAGTGAAGGAAAATGATAAATGCACCCCGAAAATTGCACCCAAGTAGAATTTGAATAGAAATAAAGAGAAAAAATGTTAAAGCTCCCCCAAATTGCTACCCAAAACAGAATCCGGATCAAGTTAAATTTTTAGTCCCACAAGATTATTTCCAAATAATTCTAGGTCATTTTTATCTATAAAAATGCACCTCTTTCTCTCTCTAAAGGATATACATCCACACAACCATTCAATCCTCCATTCTTATATCACCATACACCATTTTTCATCTCTTCCACCATTTTCAAATCTATTCTTTTCTTTTCCACCATTAATGTCCATAAACTTCAAAACTCCAATTTTTGATAATTGAGAGAGAGGATAGAATTTTAGAGAAGAAAGAAGTGCTTGAACTAGAAGGTGAAGGTGATAAATCAATCGAAAAGGAGAGAGATCGAGAACGATTCACTTCTTTAGGGTTTGATTTAATTCTTCTTTTTCTTTTTCTATTCTCTTGGTTGGATTTTATTATGAATTATTTTGTGGACATGAGTGAGTAGTTTAAAGGGTAGGGAAAGACTTTTTGTGTAGCCTTGATGATGAAATCTTGAGAAAACTTTGCATTTATTATAGTATTTTTAAGATTAAATCTTGAGATATTTTTATGAGATTTAAAGTTAAATTATTTGGAAGGATGATTTGATGTTAAATATTTATAAAGA
This sequence comes from Juncus inflexus, assembly GCA_024447665.1. Classification (NCBI taxonomy): domain Eukaryota; kingdom Viridiplantae; phylum Streptophyta; class Magnoliopsida; order Poales; family Juncaceae; genus Juncus; species Juncus inflexus. The sequence goes on along the minus strand of JAJHPC010000014.1, from coordinate 3,754,335 downwards.
TTCTTAGAGATTTGTTTGAATATATTTGACTTGGAAAAGTTATCCTTATTCAAATAAGGGTTGAATCAATTATAAGAACACTTAAAAATAGAAGTTTTTAATGGATCTAAAGGTCGATGAGTTTATTAATTAATTTTTGGAAAGAAGTTAATTAAACCTTGCTTATAAATACTATATGATTAATTTGCTATCATTTGTGATTCGTGATTCTCAAATTACACAAATTGTCATATTTCCCTACTATTTCTCTTTTATCCTTTAAAAAGAAAATTATTTTTTTTAATTTTATCTCTTGTGCAATTCTTTCTATTAGAGCCACAACAACAATCTTTCAAAACACAACACTAAATTAAAAGTGAGAACTGAACGTTAAAATATTTAAGGCCTTGCTTCCTTGTGTTCGACATCCTAAACTCAAAATTCACTTATACACTTTATTGATGAATTAGGAAACTTATAAATATCTTTGTTAACACGTGATTACAATTAACGACACGTTTTCAAGTTGTTACACAAAGCTGAGTGTGTTGGGTACTATTTTGCTGATGATTAGACATGGTTTGATTTAACTGGGCTAGCAAGTCGGACTTGGGCTCGGGGCATACGATAGGATATATACGTCAGGCATATGATGCTTATCCTATGTTGTTCAAGAGTTGTATGAGATACAATTGGAATTATTCCTACCTAAATAAGTTAAGTTCTGAGCGTTGAGCCAAAGCTCACTTATGATTTAATTGAAATATGGATCTTGTCTCACTATGAAACTTTATGGATTGAAAGTTTCCGAATCAATGCGATTGAGGGTTATTGATTTGATTAAAAAATAGTGGGAGCCATATATGAAATATTTACAGAATAATAGTCTTTGCATATTATTCAAATCGAATAGTATATCTATTTATGTCTCACAATAGGTCCTTGAGAAGGACAGATAATATAAGATGCTTATAATCGTTAAAATGAACATGGACAAGTGTTGTCAATAATGTTCTCGTGCTTAAAAGGAACGTAAAAAATGCTCCCAAAGATAAGGGTAAGATGTTGCCGGGGCTTCAACCTTAGGTAAGAAATTAGTATCTTTCGCAATGAATTGGTTCATTAAAAGAGTCCATAATTTCTCAAGAAGATATTAAAAGGAAAAGAAAGGGTAGTGTGACTACCGCTTTAAGTATTTTTGTTATAGAAATTAACTTGTCTATTTTACATCATGTGAATTAGATACACGATGTGAATCACAGATTTGTGAAAATATGTTGACTAAGTTGTAGACTATTGAGTAAATATGATGTTAACAGATGAGTACCAAAGGTAGCAAACGTTGCCGCATTTTATCAAGTAACTCATTTATTTACATTGTCTTTTTGGACTTATCGCCGAACAAGATAATTATAAGTCCATCTATAACATCAATATTAAGTATTTAAATTTAGCATTGTCACTTGGTCTAATTAAATAAGATGAACATTTATTAAATCAATTAAGATGGATTTTCAAATTCATTTGATTTTGAATCATTTGAAACATGTGTAACTTATTTATTAGACAAGATGACATATAAATCTTTCACAAAGTAAGGTGAAGCAAATTACTTACTGACTCTCATACATAGTATACATCATATGTATAACTGTTTTGAGGCATATTCATCCCGTACGAATGGAGTTTATTGTGTGACCGTGTAGGTTCCATTTAACACTGGCAACGATCTTCTAAAGATAGTAAGTCATGAGTAACCTCTAGACTGATGTCATGACTACCCATGTTAAATGAAATGATCAGCGATCATAAACCTATCTGAATAGACATTTGCTTATTCCTTTTGTTCTACGATATATGTCTTGATCACAAGGCATGGAAGTATGTCATCGTGGAGTTTGATAAAAGTCTCTTTCCTGATCGAGAATTAGACTGAATAAATACAAAATGATATTAACAACACATGTTAATCCATTTTGAGCATGGCCATGCATTTTCTTCAGTCCTAGTTCATCAGGGGGCCCAGAGATATCTCCCTGTTAACAAGAGGAACAAATCCCATCTTGGTCACTCACATTCCTCGTCATGATTCAGTGCATATCTAATGATGACCCTAATGATCATCCCGTTACGGATGACGTAAGATCATATTAAAGTATGCAGTTCCTCATACAGGAATCCTTGGTGACCTCAGGTCGTAGGAACAAGCACACTATTCATATGAGAATCACTAATGACATATACCATGCATATTCTCATAGTGTAGTCAGTCCAGTACGTGTTCTCTAACACCTTCCTATATTCCAGACTTGACATTCCTATGTCCATGATCACCAGAACATGATCGTCCAGTCTGCGAATATACTAGTGTGGATATGTAGCTTCTTACTTGAAGTATGTTTATCTCTATAAACATCGCACATATCACTAGGGACGGTTTAGAATGTCATTCATTGGTTCACAGTTCTACTACCAGAATCACGTATTCTAATGACGTGAACCCGAAGTGTCATTCATGGCCGATCTAATATACATAAATATATTGGTCGCCCATACACTCATTCATATATGAACTAAATAAACATGTTTCTCATAATTTAATCTCTAGTCCAACACTTTGGCCTAGGGCATAATTTCTTCAAAAATATCTCTCTTATTTATAAGAGGAACAAGTCCTAACTTCATCCATCTCATTCCTCCGCATGTTTTATTATGTACCTTATCATAACCCTTATGGTTACCCGGTTAAAGGTAATGTGAGATTATGTTAAAGTACATATTTCCATATGTAGGAAACCTAGATAATCTCAAGTCTAAGGATAACAATACTATTGATGAGATATACCAATGACACGAACCCTGTGGTATTCTTCCGGTGGATCAATCCAATATATGTTCTGTAGGATTAGTGCCCTCGGCCAAATATATTTGTACTAGGAAATAGATTACGTATTAAGACATTATTATTTATTCAATAAATATTGTTTCTTATATATCAGTGTGTATGGGTTATGAATGTGCATTTACATATCTTATATCAACAATGAATGACACTTCGGGTTCACGTCATCAGAATACATGATTTTGATAGTAGAACTGTAAACCGACGAATCACATTCTAAACCGTCCCTAGTGATATGTAGGATGTGTTGGGGAATCCGTAGCCATGTACGTTACATGCGTAGCAGAACCTAGGGGATCAACCCTCCCTAGGATCATCGTTAAGGGAATAAAAGTATGAGATTATGCTACTAAAATTTATACCTCCGATCTTCATGATCCGGGAGAGAGAAGCTGATGTAGGTTTGAACGAACTTCCGTCTTGCTTCCTTCTCCTTCATGCTCCTAAGGCTTGACTCGAACGACCTCATTGCTTCTCCTAGGGTAAAGAAACTTCGAATCGTCGGAATAACCATACTCGGCTAGACGAGTCCGAAAATACTTTCAGGATGCTCTCTCTATTTGTCTCTGTATTACGGCAGCCTAGAGGCTCTGTATTGTCTGTCTAATAAAGGGAAACTACCCTTCTATTTATACTAGAGAGGGAGGCGAAGGATTGCTCAGTTACCATAACTAAAACCCTAATTCCAGCGCTTATTTCGTTCCCAATGGACCTATTCCATTGCCAACGGAAAAGGGTTTCCTAATATGAAAACTTGGCTGTTGAGGAATTGGTTGAGTTATGTTGCCAACGAAATTGCTCCATTGCCAACGAAACTGTTCTATTGCCAACATAACTGTGCTGATGTTTGCACAATCAATCATATCAATCATCGAATGATCGATTATTTTCTTCATCTATTTATACATCATATGTATAACAATTTAAGAGCATTTCCTTTCCGACTAAACGTTGTTCTATGTTTGACCGTGTAGGTTCCATTTAACGCTGGCAACGATCTTCCAAAGATCGTAAGTCATGAGTAACCTCTAGACAGGTGTCATGACTACCCATGTTAAATGAAATGATCAGCGATCATAAACCTATATGAATTGACATTTGCTTATTCTTTTTGTTCAACGATATATGTTTTGATAACACGGCATGAAAGTGTGTCATCCTTGAGTTTGATCAAAGTCTCTTTCCTAATCGAGAATTAGACTGAATAAATACAAAATGATACAACACATGTTAATCCATTTTGAGCATGGTCACGCATTTCCTTCAGTCCTAGTTCATCAGGGGGCCCAGAGATATCTCCTTCTTGATGAGAGGAACAAATTACATCTTGGTCACTCACATTCCTAATCATGATTCAATGCATATCTATCGTTGACCCTAATGAACATCCCGTTACGGATGACGTAGGTTCATTTTAAAGTATGCAGTTCCACATATAGGAATCCATGGTGACCTCAGGTCGTAGGAACAAGCACCTTATTGTAATGTGTATTTTTATACACATTTTTAGGGTATTTATCATCTCAAATTCAATCTAATTTCACATAAAATGTATAAAAAAGACTCATAAATCATAAAACATAATTTGAAACCTCTTAATACATTTTTGTGTTATTTTACAGGCGAAAAGGCCATAAAAAGAAGGATTGGAGGACTTATTCGAAAGTCAACTCCAAAAGAAGCACCATAACGCAAATAATGGGCCAACGAAGGCCAAATTATCCCTAAAACTCTCACATTTCCCATACACATACTTCTCTAACCTTAAACGATAAACAACGTCGGTGGAAAAGACCAAACATTGGAACGAGTAAGAAACGACCACAAAACGTTATGAAAACGTCAACTGTCTCATGACGTTCTTCAGCCGAACCGAAATGTAAACCGACCACGTTCGGTCCCAAAACAGAGAAGAAACGTCCATGTTTTTCATGACGTTTCGTATCGGAATGTAATGCTCCGATCAAATGGATCCTAACCATCGTTGTACACCTCAAAATAAACCTAGCAGCGAAAGAATAGCGGAAAAAAAAAATGACGAATCAAAATTCTGGTCAACCGTCGCAGTCGCAGTCAACTCTTTCTCTCTCAAAAGCGCTGATTTTCCGAAATGCTGGGAACTGAACAAACTCACCATCATTTGACTCGTCTTGACAAGACAAGCACAACCGTATCATTCATCATCGCTGGAATGGCCAGAGTTGGTCGCAAAACGCGAAAAACCTCCTGTCAGCCCAAAAATAACCAATTTCGAGCTGCAGTTTTCTCGAGCTCACCATTTCCTGGAAAGATATTGGTTTGTCATAATTCCAACTCGATTCTCTTCTACTCATTCCCCTCTTTCCAACCATATAAAGAACTCAAAAAATGATGAAGAATTGAGTGAGATAATCGAGTTTGAACTCGGTGTTCAATAAAATTGAATTCTGTTTTTGCTGAAATAACTCAATTCGAGCTGAAACTTCTCAAGTCTATAACTCACTCCACAGACCTCCGTTTCATGTAAAACCAATTCCATTATCTTCTTCTCTCTTTCCTCTTTCCATGGATACCAAGAACACCAAAAATGATGAAGAAATGAAAGAGATATTTGAGTTTGAAATGATGCCACTAAACCGTTCGACGAAATTCCAGATTTCAAAATAACCGCCAAATACTAAAATTCGAAATTCTCCCTCATTTTTCAACGGAATACAACGAAATTCGGTCCAGATCTTCAGTACAGTTCCCTGATCCTCCTAAGCCAATCACAAGCCCCAAAATATCCCTCAACTCTCTATATAAAGAACCGTATTTCAATCCATCAAAACACGCTCTTTCATCCAATCTCTCAAATCACTCATTCTCCCACTCTCCTTAACTTATACACCACTCTCCATTCATCTTCTCTAACCTCTACAATCTCCATTAATGAGTTTCAAGCTTTCTTGAGCTCTAATTTTCGTTTTTGAGTGAAATCATGCAATTTGGGGCTGATTTGGGGAAAATTCGAATCGGTCGATTCTAGCTTGAATCGAGGTGCAATTGGAGCTTCAAATCAACTCAAGGAAGGTCCTAGCTTGGATTTCTCATTGTGGTTTGATTAAATCCTCCTTAAATTCTTTCTTTTTCTCCTAATTTTTCAAATCTGAATTTTTGGTGTAAAATGATGAATTTGAGATCGAATCGTGTTTGTTTAATCATGATTGAGTAGATCTGTGTAGGGATTGATATTTGTGAAGGAATCACTTGAAATCTTGCTTTATTTTGAATCAATTTGACCGATTTGTGTAATTGTTCATATATCACTATTAAAAATGAAAATCGTTGATTTGATTGATTTGGCTGAATTTATTAGATCAATTAGACCTATAATTGCATGTGTATTATGACCAATTAGTCATTCAAGGTCTTGGCTGAGAATTTTGATTGATTAATTGAAGTTTTGGATTGAATTTTATGATTTGAACATGAGTTGGCTGATTTTTGTTTAGATCCAATTTTCGGTCCATTAATTGAGTTTTTCTAGCTTGAATTTACTTAAACTTGTTATACAAATCTTGAAGATTGAATATTCAGTGATTAAGGATGGTATTCTTGATCAAATACTCTTAAAAATCCCTACTTTTAAACCAAAAAATCAAACCCTAATCAGTTTCTGTTTGCTGCTGGTTCATTTCTGATTTTTCAGTCGTTATCCCTTAATTTCGTGTCCAATTAAAATCTTAAAAATTAAATAAATATTTTTAAAATTTAGATCTCATTTAGTAGATAATTTTCAAATCAAATTTTTCCCAATTCCGATTTATAATTTATGAGATATTAATTTTCTAATTTTGTAATTTTTCTGTTCTTGATCTTTCTGTCCAGATTTATTGATTCTTTTCTTCTGAATTTTTAAAAATATAAAAAAAATATAAAAATACTAAAACAGTTCTACTTGAAGAAATTTAAAGTGTAGATTCCAAATATGAA